>JAOVVB010233359.1:0-10181 GCA_028570985.1 Heterobranchus longifilis
ATGGAGTTTGCGTGTTCTCTCCGTGCTTGGTGGGTTTCCTCCGGGTACTCCGGTTTCTTCCCACAGTCCAAAGACATGCAGTGTAGGCTAATTGGCATTCCCAAATTGCCCGTAGTGTGTGAATGAGTGTGTGCCCTGCGATGGATTGGCACCCTGTCCAGGGTATACCCCACCTCATGCCCTAAGTCTCCTCGAAGAGGCTCCAGGCCCCCCGCAACACCGTATTTAGGATTAAGCGGTATAGACGATGAGTGAGTGACCAACCCCCACTCTTCTGGAAAGGGTTTTCACTAGTTTTTGGAAGCATAGTTATGAAAATTTCTGAACATTATTGTTAGTGAGATCAGGCATTGAGCTGGGCAAGAAGGCCAGTCAGCATTCCAGTTCCTCTTGAAGGTGTTCAGAGAGGTTGAGGTCTGGGCTCTGTGTGGGACACTCAAGTACTTCCACTCCAACCATAACCCACCATGCTCTTTGTACACAGGGGTCTTGTCATACTGGAGCAGGTTTTGGACCTTTAAGTTTCCAATAAAATGACTTTTTTGTGTGTGTGACAATATACCATATTATGACAGCATACTTTGTAACAATAGTTTAGGCAAAATCCACACATGAACAAGTTAGTCAGGAGTTAACATAGTGGCCATTTTTAATGAGAATATGTGTGGAATACAAAAATGTGTAGGACAAACGCTGAAAACTTACGGAACAAAGTTTTTGGCGACAATAAAAAATTATCAAAACTAGCTCAACAAGAGCATTTTTATGAAAACGGCGACATCTGCTGGCCACAGCGTCCAATTACAGCGTCTAAGAAAATCTCTTCCTATCATTTTGAGAATAAACGCACATGGCACACGAAGAGTAACACTGTTAACAAACAAATGCCATCATAAACACTAACTGCACAGCAAACCGTGATAAATTAAATGAAAACAATATTTAGTCTGATAATTTCTTGATTTGTTCATGAAATTAATATTTCATTTATAAAAATGAAATAAAATAAAATAAAATAAACATCCATACTTTCTTCTTTCGGAGATGTTGACTTCTTCATGCACTTCAGCAACTTGTAGTCATTTCTTTCTTTTTAAACTTCAAAATAGTATGTTGCTTTCTTTACTGAAATAAAGACGTGTTTTTTTATTATTAATTTTTAATCTGTGTATGCTTCTACTGTATGAAAACGTACATTTAAAAAAAGTTAATTATTTTAGTTACTTTATTTTTATTGCTTTATAAAAAACAATAAAATTTGGTGAAAAGCAAATTATCAATTAATTATTTGAGAAAGACATTTTTCCTGGTGGTTAGCACTGTGGCCTCACGCCTCCAGGGTTTGATTCCAGCCTCAGCTTCTGTGCGCATGGCATTTGCATGTTCTCCCTGTAGTTGGTGGGTTTCCTCTGTGTACTCTGGTTTCTTCCCACAGTCCAAATACATGCAGATTAGACTAATTGGCATTCCCAAATTGCCCGTAGTGAGTGTGTGTGTGTTGCAATGGATTGTCACCCACCCATCCAGCGTGTACTCCTAAAGATGTGCTCCACAAACCTACAAACGATGACAATGAACATCTTCCTGTAAATTTACTGTTTGTTTATTTTCTGAAAAAATGTATGTGTTGTAAAAACTTTTTTTCTTTTTTACTGACTCAATGATGGAGGAGTCATAAAAGAAATGTCTTAAACAAAATTGAGTAAACTAAAAAAGTCTGTTTAAATCTAATACAAATGATTATTTATAAAATATTTTTTTATTGTCATTATAATACGAACAGTTTCACATTGAAGCATTAAATTCAAAGTGTTTCGAACAACTGAAACAAACCAAGGCACAGAATAAGTCCACAAAACAATTACACTATAGCATCTATAGGAAACTGCATGAATATAAACAAATCAACCTTCAAAAAGGGAAGCTGAGAAAAACAGCAGGGGACATTTTTGCCTCGTATTCTGAACTGCAGACGAGAGTTGGATGCTCTGCTATCGATTATCTCCGCCTGCCTGTCTGACTGTATGATCGATGTGATCGAGGATCGACTCCCTCTCCTGACAGTTCGAAGTCTCGCGCCAATCCTGTTTGCTTCCTTGTTGGTTGTTTTTCTTACTTTACTGCCGCTGCTGTTATTTGTCTGTTTGTTTGTCTGTCTGTCTGTTTTATATTTATCCGACTGTCCCTCCTAATGGACACTCAGTCCTACATGCCTGTTGCCCCGGGGGTCGGGATGGAGGAGAACTTTTTATCCCTGGACGACATTTTGCTGTCTCATGAGCGGCTGCCCTGCAGGACCGACACCGCTTTCCCTAAACTCGGGTTTCTGGAAAAATCCGGCGACACACAGGATATACCTGAGGTACTGACACACACACACACACCTGATCTGGAAGAGCTTGGATACACTTTGGAGAAAGAGAAAATACTGTATTTACCTCTTGTTGTGCTGCAAATTACATACAGTCTAATCTAATGGTGTATGTAATGTTTAAATAAATAAGTAAATGAATAAACACTTTCTTCCTCCCCAAAACAAGTAACGACATATTAACAAATGACTGTTAATAGTAAGTAAACAATAAACACTAGGGATGATCCGATCTGATATTATCACGATAGCCAGGCACCGGTTCGATTTGTATTGCGATTTCATAAATATTCAGGTTCAATATCAGATTTTGTTACAATTCTAAACCCTGGACCGGTATGATTTGGTACCGGTCCGTACTGAAAGAGCGCAGAAATATATATGTGATTTTTATTTACATTTTTATTGTCTATTAGAGTCTGCATAGTGTTTTATTTTGAAAAAAATCGTCTCTTCATTTCCATTAGTGATGGGAAGTTTGGATCTTTTTAGTGACTCGGTTCTTTGAATCTCGTTCATCAAACTCCTTTAGTTTATTTCGTTCTTTTGACCAGAAATAAAATAAAATGTTACACTTTGATCAACCAGATCCCCAACACATCTACGTACACAATGTTTGGCTATAGTTGCAGTAGTGAAAATATTACAGTGTCCCTAAGGACATATTATGATGAACAGAATGAGCAGCTCACCTCTCGTACGATTCGGACCAGAAGACTCATGAGACGAACTGCTCATTTCTGTCGCCTGTAAATAATCTACAGAGGTTTTGCGATGCTTTGTGCATGTGCGCCCAGTAGAAAATGAAAAATCACTCTGAGACTACTCGTTCTTCTGAGTCACGTTAAAGACTCGTTCAAAAAGAATGAATCGTTCATGAACGACCCATCACTAATTTCAATCTGCACATCGCGACGCTCCAGGCTCGCTCTGTATAATAAACGTCAGACATTAGACGTTTAAAGGAAGGCTGGTCTGGAAAAATTGACTTTAAGAGGCCAGGAAGGCGAGGGAGAATATCCCAGGAGACTTTAGGCCTGAGGCAGGGTACACCCTGGTGCCAATCTATCACATACACAACTCACTCACTCACCCAGTACAATTTGGAAACGCCAATAAAGGGTAATCTGCATGTATATCTGGTGGTTTAAGCAATTTCCCTCTGGGATTAATAAAGTTCTTTGAATCTTGAATGTCTTTTGACTGTGGGAGGAAACCAGAGTACCTGGAAGGAACCCACCAAGGACAGGGAGAACATGCAAACTCCACACACAGACCCGAGACGGGAATCGAACCCTCAACTCTGGAGGTGCGAGGTGGCAGTGCTAACCACTAAGCCACCGTGCCGATTATTGAGCAATTACGATGTCCAAATACCAGGAAAAAAACTATATAAGTGACATATGGCTGAATTTATTAGATTTCTCCTCAGGTCTAGTAAACATCAAGGTTTTGCAACAAACTCATAAACACACATGTATAATACACTTTGTAAACCCTTACAGTGGACTGTGTCATAACCATATACACATACATTTTTAATACAGGCCCTGTTGTGATTAAGACAGATCTTAATGATTTCACAGTGGTGTTTTAAGTGGTGTCGCAGCATGAAATTGTTAATTGTGTGTAGAGAATTCAGACCACATTGTATCAGATGGAAATCATCGATGCACCTCTAATGTCTTAGGGTACTAAGATGGAGATGCCTCTGTGGTTGGCGAAGGGTCTGTATGAGAGGAAGAGGCGTGTGGTCTCAGTGGACTTGCCTAAAGTCTATCGTGAGGGCTGGAGGACAGTGTTCAGCGCTGATGCCAACGTGGTGGACCTTCACAAGATGGGACCTTATTTCTACGGCCTGGGCTCGCAAATGCTGCACTTTGAGAACGCGGAGAACCCGGAGATCGCTCAGTCTATCCTACAGGTACAGTAGGTGCTTGGCTGCGATATAGAGTCACACGTAGGAGCTTCCCAGCATTTGGTGTGAAAGTTATAATGTTTTTGAGAGCGTTGAGAACTTTCGCTATATAAGCATATAAGTAGGGATAAAAATAAATAAATGCAATTCTCAATCACAAGATGTATGATTTAATTTAGTAAGTAGCCCGCATTTTCAGTGCCAGAGTCTCTCAGCTCTTTATTGAATTGGTTCACAGATTCCTGGCGTGCATGTGCGCGTCAGTTTGAATGTTAATCACCGCACGCTGTAATATAGTGCATCGTTTTTATGCAGCATATTTTATTAATACCAACAGGCTAATACACAATTTCGCAATACAAAAAGTGAAAATGTATAAAGAGCTGTAATATGTTCAGAGTCTGTTTGGCCCCTTCTGCATGTGTGACATCACAGTCTTATTATTATTAGCAGCTCCAGGACACTTCCTTTTCACACACATGCGTTCAAGCAGGTCTATTAGAGCAGTCGAATCGCCGAACTCTGACCATATTGCTCCAGTCATAGATTCTCCCATCATACACTTCTATTTGCTTTTCTCTCTATTGTGTCCAGACATTTATTGGGCGTTTCCGTCGCACCATGGATTCATCGCAGAACGCCTACAACGAGGACACATCTGCACTTCTGGAGCGACTGGACTACCTGGAGAGGGCGCTGTTCAGATCAGGTCAGAATGGCCTTAACGCCTTCCAGCTGTGGGAGAGAGGCCGGGCGTCACAGCTCACTGCCTCCAGCCTCGTCACTAACTACCGTAAGAGGAAGATCACTGAGCTGCAGTCCTGAGCAGTTGAGCATGGATCGGACCAGACCATATATATATATATATATGAGAGAGAGAGAGAGAGAGAGAGAGAGAGAGAGAGAGAGAGATGGATGGATGGATGGATGGATGGATGGATGGACGGATGGACGGACGGATGGACGGACGGACGGACGGACGGACAGGCTAAGGAAGCCAGGAACAGAGACACTGATCAAAGTTCAAGCATGGATGTTGTGTGTATGTGTGAGGGAATTTTGTCTTTAATGTACTTGTGAACTTTTAATAAAGTGAAGTCTTTACTCTTTTGTAAGAAGAACTCACTTGTATTTTGTCCTCTGTGCAACTTTTGCTTTAACTCAACTCCACTCTAGTCACGTTAGTGGCGTTCAGGTTCGTCAGCACAGAGACCAGCCGCTGCATACAACACCAACAAGCAGACCAACATCAGGATTGCCAAACACATCAGAAATGTCCATTTAAACCATTTCATGTGTCTCAGAGTGGAGTGTCCTTTACATGAGAGACCTGGCCTCTGTTCTGATCTCAGTGAAGAAATCATTTGCTATAAATAAATAAATGCAATCACATCAGATTTCGTGACCAGTGTAACCAGATCTTTCAGACCATCTTTTGTTTTATTTTCTTCTCTGCTCTTTGCACCAATTGTTTCTTGTCTTTTGCTTTCCGTTCCTTTTCTTTTCTCTCTTCTTCCATCTTCTCATCTGTTCCATTTTCCTTTCCTTACTTTTCTTTTTTTTTCTTCCCTTCCCTATCATACATTTTTGTTTAATTCCATTTAATTTCTTCAGCAATTTAAGTTAGGAATAATGAAGATGTATCTTATTTTTTGAACAATTCTTCTATTTTCTTCCTTCCATTTTCCAGGCTTTTCTTTTATTATTTTTTTCTCCCCTTCCATCCCCCCCTTTTTTTTTCTTCGTCCATTCTTTTCCTCAATTCCCTTTCCCTTTTCACCCCATCTAATTTATTTCCTTTTTCTTTTTCTTCTTTTTTTACCCAGTCCCCTTTTTCTCCCTTTTCTGTTTTCTTACTATTTT
This sequence comes from Heterobranchus longifilis, assembly GCA_028570985.1. Taxonomy (NCBI): domain Eukaryota; kingdom Metazoa; phylum Chordata; class Actinopteri; order Siluriformes; family Clariidae; genus Heterobranchus; species Heterobranchus longifilis. Next base: position 6,153 of record JAOVVB010233359.1, read on the forward strand.
TCTTTCCTTGTCTTCCATCCCTTTTCATTTAATTTTGTTTTCTGTTTGCTCATCTCAGCTGGTCCATTTTTCTTATTCATTTTTATTTCTCCCGTTCCCTTTTTTCCCTCGTCTTTTCTTCCCTTTCCCTTTACTCCAATTTTCTTTATTTTCTTTCCCTTCCTTTTTTATGCTTTAAGTTTTTTTTCCATTTAATTCCTTTTTTCTTCTTTTATATACTTCCCTTTTTTCTTTATTACCTACCCTTCCCTTTTCATTTCTTTTCATTCTATTTCTTTTTCTTTTCTTCTAATTTCTCTTATTTACTTTTTTCCTTTTTTTCTCTCCTTTTTTTCTTCTCTTTATATTTGTTACTTTTTTTTGTTTGTTTAATTACCTTTTGTTTTTCATTTTTCTCGTTTGAATAGTTTGAGCCGTGTATCAGAATGTCCCTGAAATAGCGCAGTGTGGTTTGGCCAGCAGAGGGTGTGTTTATTGTGTCACCGTGTTTATGCTCCTGCCGAGGAGACAAGATAAAGGTCAGTTTAAACACTAAATTACACTGAACCATCTGTGTGTCAGCGGTAACATATACACTGTGTGTTGGTGCGTGTTCATTTAGGGAGAGCAGCGATATTTCAGCTGGGTCGTCTGAGGTTTGCCTATTAAAGGTGACATTTAGATTTTGCACTGTGTTACCAGGCTTGGAATGGATGTGCGTGTGTCTCCAAATTTTCATTTGGGTCAAACCAAACCAAACGTATTCTCACGTCACTCTTTCTCTCGATCACTAGCATTAAACAGACATGTGAAATGGAGGTCAGCGCTGTGATTCCTGTAATGAAAGTTTTCGATGTTAGCCTCTGGCACATCAGTCATGCAATCACTGCAGACTGTTTGAACTGCCTCAGCTTGTTGAACCAGGCAAATTTATCGACTTTTCCATACAAATAAAAAAAAATCCAATCAATGAGTATCCCGGTTGTTGTGTTATGTAATGAGTTCATTTAATGTTCTGGTATATAATTTGTTAAGCCAGCCTGCATGTCTCATACTCAGGGGTCTGTAAAATATGGTTGGGGGTTTGGTGAATTTAAAGCAATTTCATTCGTTCTTGGGTTGGTATTGTGATTAAGCTGTTTGACTGGTTAGTTAAGCTGACTGAGTTTTAATCCTAACTCTAAAGAAACTGCTTTCTGAGTAATTTTCACCTTTAACAATATTTGTTCAAAAAGTTCTAGCTAGGTATAACTGTAATTAATAGACAAAATACACGGCCTGACCAAAAGAGGAAAAAAAAAAGTCAGCATTTCAGAAGGGCCAAATTATAGACCTCCAAGTACTGAAAACAATTAAGGAAATTTGAAATTCTTGGAATTGGGTTAAGAATTGTTCAACACATTTTTAAAACCCGTAAGGACTGTGCTGAACCTTCAACTTTGTAAACAAAAAATGGTCAGAAAAAAAAAAACATGCACTGTAAAAAAAAATAAATAAATAAAAAAATCAGCTTTGTTTAATTGTGAACATAAGAGCCGTTCCATACCATATGATTGAGACTAAACAGTGGTGTGGCCATAAGAAAACCACACCAAAAAATCAGGATAAAACATTTAAATTTGTCAGGAGGTATAAATAATGGACTTATTTGGGTGATGGGTGTGTCACCCATCATAGATAGTGCCCACTGTACATGCCTCTGTTACAGTATGTGTTATGACCTGGGGTTGCTTCAGTTGGTCAAGTCTGGCAGTAAAACTCAAAAAAAGTCAGCTGATGACCTGAATGTACTGAATGACCAGGTTATCATATCTATGGAGATTTTCTTCTCTGATGACACATGCATATTAAAGACTCATATTGTGAAAGAGTGGATCTCGGAGCATGAGGAATCATTTGCACAAATGAACTGGCCACCACATTGTGTGCTGTAATCTAAGCTAAAGGTGGACTTGGGGTTTGCAACTTGACTACAAAACTGCTTGAGAGCCACTGCTACCGAAATACAGTACATATTTCTGGTAATTATTTAAAATAGCCAAAAATGAAGTTCAGCTCCTTCAGACAGTCATTCAGCATAACTCGTATGTCCCTGAGTTATTCAAGCAAGCTGTTAAGTTTTAAGACGAGTAAAAATCTTATCTCCTCTCATGATGTCACCAGTCTCTGGTTGGTTAAGATAGACTGGTTTAAAGTTTATTCTTGGTAGAACTCCACCAGTTTAAGAGACGTGTAAGAAGAAGTGGTTTGCTGTAGAACTGTAGACGTGATACAAACCAGCAGACGTGTTTTTATGTCAGTATTATTATCTGATATGTTGATGCTTCTTTCTGGAGGATAGAAGCTGCCTTTAAAAGAGATGTTTTGAAAAGGCACGGTCTTCCAAACTCAAGAGAAATGAAAAGCTGTGTATCATATTAAGCGTCTCATGTAGACAGGCTTTGTTGGAGCAGTAAAAGGGTGTAATGTGTCTAATGTGCTGGATAGGATGATCTGATTTCCCTCTGTGTGATCGTAACAGCATGTGTCTGGCCTTTCTGTTTTAAAGTTCAGAGCTTCTTTAAGGATCCTGCAGTGCGCATAACCAGGGATGGTCCTGAATGTCAGAAGGAATGTTGATGTGTGATGGGAATGTCTCTGTTTTCATTTATTCAATCTTCCCTTCTTCTTTCCCTGCCTCCCATTTTCTCCATTTATCTTTTCTTCCCCCTTTTGCCTTTTATTTTCTTCCATTCATTTTCCTTTTACCCTTTTATTTCCCCATTTCCTTTCTTTACATTTTCTTTACTTTCATTATAGTTTTTTCTTCCTTTCCCTTCTTTTTTGTTTTCTTGATTTTTGTTCTTCCCTTTCTTTTCTTTTGTTTCCCTTTCTTTTTTTTTACCCCTTTTTTCTTCCCCTGTCATCCATTCTCTTTTTTCCATTTTTATCCATTAACGTCCTTTTTCTTATCTTCCCTTTAAATTTTCCTTTTACATTTTTTATACTCCTTTTTCTTTCCTTTTCTTCTCTTTCTTTTCTTCCATTTACTTCCCTTTTCTTAAATTCCCTTTAAAATCTCACCTTTCCTCTCTTCCTGTCCCCTTTATTCTTTTCACCTCCCTTGTATTTTTTCTTTTCTTTTTTTCCTTTCCCTTTCTTTACCCAACTTCTATATTTTTTCTTTCCTTCTCTTCTCTTTTTCTCCTTCCATTTCGTCTCCTTTTATTTTTCCCTTTCTTCCTTTCCTTTTTTCTTCATCCTTTATTCCCCTTTTCTTTTTCTTTTCTTCTTTTCATTTTTACTTTCCTTCCTCTTCCCCCTTCTTTTCTTCCCTTTACTTCCATTTTCTGTTTTTCCCCCATTACTTTTCCTTTTGTTCCCTTCATTAGGATCAAGCATTCTTCATTAATAGAACTGTGATGCACGCTGCAGGTTGATGGCAAATGATGCTCCTCTGTTTTTGCTACCACTATTGAAGAATCAGCATGAGGAAAAGGTGGTTAATGTTCAAGTGTGTGTACTGTATGTGTGTGTGTGTAAGAGAGTGAAAAAGAGAGAGCTTACACTTGACATTATTTCAGAAAGAACAGACAGTCCTAGAGGCAGTGAGAGAGTAAGAGGTGTGAGGATTAGACGGCTCTGTGCTCACACACCCACACTCATCCTCCATTTGTTGATCTCTCTGCTCCTGTGCTGCTAACAATACACAGCATTTTTAATCAGGTGGGAGGCTTGGAGTATGTTCTGTCTGTTTTCCATTTTCTCTTTCTTTGTCTCTTCCTGTCTTTATCTCTGTGTATAGTACAGTATCTCTCAGCTCACTGTCTCTTGTATTTACATCTTCTCTAGCTCTTTTTTTCCCTACTTTCTCTATTTTCCTCCCCCCCCCTTCCATCCACTGATCTATCCATCACCAATCCTCAATTGCCACGAGCAGAGTTAGAGCAAATTTGAAAGCCCTGCTCAACCCATTTCTCGTGCAGAATGCGTATTTAAAGAACATCGTCTCACAATTTTGGTCATTTCCCTACTTATTAGCTAGTCCTTCCTCAGCACACTGCAGCTATA
>JAOVVB010233360.1:0-10181 GCA_028570985.1 Heterobranchus longifilis
TAATTTTTCATGCAAAAATGGCAGAAAATGCTGTTTCCAGCTGCTCAAATATGGAAAATTCCTGCTTTTCTCTGTTTATATCATATTAAACTGAATATATTTGGATTCTGGACTGACGAAACAATGACATTTAAAGACAACACCTTGGACTTTGAGAACTGGGATGGACATTTTTCACTATTTTCTGACATTTTATAGACTAATCGATTAATCGAGGAAATAATCGGCAGATGAATCGATAATGAAAACAATCGTTAGTTGCAGCTCTAATACAATGCTAACTAAAACATTCATGTGCATCAGATCAGCGAGCAGCCTCTGTTTGTGCCGGGAGTGTGGGGGCCCTGCCTGTCCGCCATGGTGCCGGACATGTGGCTCAACGAGGGAGGACAGAGCGCCACAGGACGGCTGGTCAGTCCTCTGTCGAGCTTTGTGCAGGATTTCACTGACCTGCAAGTAGAGACACAATGTCTACAATCCACCTGTAAATGTATCTAAAAGATGCCCACATATGATCAACACATCTGGTCACATAGAGGAAAGTTGGGTAAGATGAGCCAATCTTTACGTATGTTGTCCTCCAGGCTAAACAGTCTCCTTTCTTAGAACAATCAGGACCTAAAATAATAGAATGAATTCTATGAAGATACTTTATTTAACTACATGAGATAACTTAGGCATTGCTGCTTTTCTGTGTAACGTGATAAACCAAACCAGTTGTGTAATACTACATTAAAATACCAGTTTATATTTCTGACACTTCAGTGTGTCACGGTAGTGTAGGTTGAATCAGTGGCTCATTTTACCCCACAGCATGTGGCTCACTTTGCCCCATAGCCGCCATTTTCGAAAAAACTGCCCAGTTTAGCAATTCATGCTAATCTTTAGCTAAATGATTCACATGGTTTTATATGTTGGAAAATGTGTCATACACAATTTTAGACCTGGATAAATTTGCTTTGAGATAACAGTCATTATACCTGACACGCAGAAAATTAACTGTAACCAGCCATGTTTTTTTTGTGTAAATGAACACTTAAAATAATCCCATGTGCGTCTCTCCATCATGGCCTGATTAGATAGAAAGCTACCTGAATTTTTGGTCACATGACAACAAATGTGCCTAGAAAAGGTGGGCGGGTCAACTTACCCACTGGCTCATCTTACCCCACTCTCTCCAAAACAACAACATTTAAAAGCAGTTTGTCACTTTAAGCTCCAGCATGGGGAATTGACGTGTTATGTTTGACCAATAATCGAAAAATAATGGATAAACTGATCAATTGTGAAAAAAATCAGCAGTTGCAGCGTCACAAGCCTTTATGTCAACAGCTGTGTCATCTGTAATCCTTTCTGTTAAACTGTGTCGCTCTCTCCTCCCGCAGATCGACCACATGGTGAAGGGCCACGCCGCCTACACGCAGCTCCAGGAACAGGCACGCCAGAGGTCAGCTGATCCCCCCCAAAAAACACTCGAGCACAGCTGTCGTCCCCGTTCAGCTGACGCATAATAATGTTTAGTAAGCTTTGGGAAGATTAGAAGCTTAGTAAGGTTGTGTACTCGACACAACCCGACTATTCTGTGAAAGCTGCAAGTGAATTTATTATTTAAACATATAATATGTAATGTAGGTAGGGGTCTCGCAGTCAAAATAATAACAAAAGTCAGTTATTGCGGTCAGTTTCTCTCAGTTTGGATTACTTCAGTGTCTATCGTTGAGGAGGTTTTCACACAGAGGTCTCCTCCTCTCCAAAACAAACAGACCAGGAGATTTTAACCGTTAAGAACACTGAATAAAGCAGTTTCATGTTAAAAAACGGTGTTTCTCTCACAGTGTTCAGCTTCCGGTGGAGTCTCTATTGCTAAGTGTGCTCACCTTTTTTCTCTCATGACTTAAAATTCAGACGATCAGGAGGTTTTTACCCAAAGCCGGATTATCCACAGAGGTCTCCTTCTCTCCAAAACAAACACACCAGGTGATTTAAACTGGTAAAAACACAGAATAAAGCACTTTCACGTTAAAAATCTGTGTTTTTCTGATGCAGTTCAGTGCATCAATGCTGTAGGTTGGAGAATGTATAAACAGAGCTAGCGAGTTAGCTGCTGCTAACTTTCACTCAGTTTATTTCTCTGGTAACTTCAGATCCAGATGGAAAACGTTCTTCTCCTGGTTAAAATATAGAGTTTAAAGCCACCAAGATCTAAAACATTTAGAGTAAAAATGCAGCTTGAAACCAGATAAAAAGTTAATATATGACTCATTTTCATGATTGCTTTGCGGACCCTGACGCATGCGCAGAGGGCATGTGATGACACAATTGACAGGCGTTCTGCACATGCGACCTAAAGACACATGTCCTGATTAAAATAACAGATTTTTCTGGGTTTGAACTTTTGTTGTAAACATTTGGGATACTGTAAGTACACAACTCAATGAAATATATAACACAGGTCTAGTCATTTTTAGACATTTTAATGCAGAAATGTTACATATTATACATTTAATTGTTGGATTTTCTTCTTAACATCTCCTGAGAATGAAATGAAAATGCCCTGGCTCGCCCACTGACATGACTTACTGGAATTTCCTTTTAGCGGCGAGAACATCTACAGCTTCCTGAACAGCCACCTGAGTTCGATGGCGAACTCGCGCTCTGCTGTCGACCTGCTGGGCTCCGGTCTTCATGTGTGGCCGGACTTCCACGGGAACAGGTCGCCGCTGGCTGACCCCGCCTTGAAGGGCATGGTGAGGAGAGTCGAGGCTTCCCGTGACTTATGACATAATATGTTATTGATCAAAGCCCATGATTTTTATATTTACTTACTAGTATTTCCTACACTAACTTACAGCAGTGACGTGGTCATTGCAGACCCTCCTATAATGCCCATTTTCCATCAAAATTAGCGTGTACATGCAGGTTTTTTAAACACGTGAAAACCCCCTAAAAATAGACGATAGACCCTTTTCCCGTTGCCAGAAGAGGAGTATACATTTCTTCAAGATAAGGATAAAACCCTAAATACTTAAGTGAACATTTTAAGGAAACTTAAGGGTGTTTTGTGCAACTGATTTTATTTTAAGGAAAGCTTAACTTAGACTTTAAGGAAAATCTTAAGGTGTTTTGTGCAGCCAGGCACAGGCCCTCAGTGACAGCTCCCTTTGTTGGTGAATGCATCCCTCTGCTGGCTCTTATTATCCATTCATGCATAAAAGTTATTAATCAGCACTGAGACATTTTTGCTTGAATGACTCATTACTGTTTCTCAGGTGATCGGACTGCCACTGTCCCAAACCTTGGATGACTTGGCGCTGCTCTATTTGGCCACTATACAAGCCCTCGCTGTGAGTCTACTGGCTTTTATTTGTTTTAATGACTTCCTCTGAGCCTCCGTCTGTTTACTTTGTACTTTGTATCCCAGGCATGGGACGATATGAACATTTCATGTCACCATTATCCTGGCCAAAGTAATTGCGATTCACGGTATTATCCTGATAATCATCGAAATATGCTTAAAATTCTTAAAACGGCACTAAAACACACTGGAATCACTTTTCACTTTTTCTCATAAAATTGTGACTTTTTCTCTTAATATTCCAACTTTTTTTTTTTTCATAATTTTTTCTCTCAAAACATTACGACTATTTTCTCAAAACATTACGACTTTTTTCTCAAAATATTACAACTTTTTTTCTCATAAAATTGTGACTTTTCCTTTAAACATTATGACATTTTTTTCTGTTGACATTACAACTTTGTTTTAGGAAATAAATATTTGTATTGCATCACAGACAGGCCACTGTAGTAAAATGCAGTCAATTTGTGAGGATATTCACGATTATCCCAATAATGGAAATTCACCACGATCAACTTATTGTGAGTGTTTTTTATCGTGATCCACTATAAAAATGATTATTGTACCATCCCTAGCAGGGTACCTGCATGGTCTTAAAAGCAAGAATGTAATACTCTCAAAATAAGGCTTTAAAAGTATTGAATTTCGTTTATAAAGCTCTTACATTTTTTTCTTGTCCTTTCGTAGGATTAAATAAATACCGGGAAAAACTTTACAAAAGCACGCACATCCAGACAATAAATACTCGATGCTGGAGAGAAGAACATGTCAAAGATGGAGAACTAGAGTCCAGACTCTATTTTCCGTCTTTTAAATAAATACTGTCACGTCATAAATATCTGTCAAATGTATAAAATATTTTCTTTGTGTTTTTTTGTTGAGACTTGGATGTTATAGGAGAGTTGGAGGTGGGGGGGAAATCGATTTTTAGATGCATCACAATTGTCTCTTGAAAGATTATGTCTCGATGCAGAAAAGTCAATAATCTGACATTTATTTCCATTATATCCTTCATACTTTTGCCAGTATGGCTGTGAAGTAGGCATTAAATTTCATTCTATGCGGTATTAAAAAGATCTTAAAAAGTCAATGAGGACTTGAGAAACACTCAGTGATGGGTTGTGTGCCATTGATGCTCTAAATGAACCAGTGAAAATAAAGCTGCTCTATTTATTGATTATGTGGAGTCTTTACAATCTTTTTGAGTTTTCCTTTCTATGGACTAGTGTCTGAATATTAGAGTGCTGCTATAGATAACCACAAATTAAAACATTGCATTTGCTATAATTAGAAATGAATTTTAGAGCTGCTCTGTGTGTGTGTGTGTGTGTGTGTGTGTGTGTGTGTGTGTGTGAGTCTATTAATAATCTATGACCATGTGTCCCCAGAGGTCACTTTGAGGAGATGTGTGCAGGGCTGCTGGCCAAAGTAGAGGGTCCCCTGCGCAGTGTCATGGAACAAGCCAGTGAGTACATCTGATTTTAATAGCAGCTGGACTTTCCCCGTCAGCACGTGCACACTCGAGTTCTGGGACGGCCCTTCCCTCCAGACACTGGCAGCACGCCTGCCTTCCTGCCTCCCTTTAATCATTCTTTGCATCTTCTCTCTCTCTGCTTGCTCTTGCTTGTCAGACATATGTCAAATATTTAATATACAATATATTTGGGTATACCATAGGGGTGTCACAGTTTCGATGCTAAATGGAAAATCGATCGAAAGCAGGATCTGCGATTCTCCCAGTATTTTATTTTTTCGGCACAGCCCTAGAGATGGGCGCTGTGATGTCGCTCGCTGAGTGAGTTCTAAAGTTCAACCATTGGTCGAGTGAGGGATGACGTCACTGGAGTTGGAGCTTCTCCATTGGCTGTTGCTCTTTCAAAAATGATTCAGCGGGACACTGTTCAGTACACAACAAACAAATATTACTGCACACTACAGATGAACATTTAATATCCAAGAATTCACATTATAGACACCATCGCTGACTAGCCCACGACAACGGTCGCGGTCCAGCCACATACTAGGTTTCAACCGAGTCAACCTAGTTGTTTCTTACTACCCCGACACACAGTGTAGCTTACCGGTAACGTTAGCATGCAGCTAAAAACAAAGCATAATTTAGCTTACCAGTAGCCTGCAGCTGCACTTTTCCAGACGCCATGGCCACTGCCGGAGTCAAAGATGAAACAACAGAACTGTAAAATCCTCCTGCTTTCCTGAAGTGGCAACATTTTGCCTTCCCCGTGAGTTCTGTAAACGACGAACAATAAAGCATGTGGGTGCCAATGGGACTTCATGGTGCATTCAGGTGCACCTCGTAAACTCTGAGAAACTAAAGCCGTCCAGTGGCTCTTCTTTTTATTGTTAAAAAAAATGTTTGAATCGAATCGTGACCTTAGTCAAATCGAGTTGTGGATTTGGAGAATCGTGACACCCCTAGTATACCAGAGTAGTAGTGTTAAATGTTGTTGAGTAATGTGCTTTCACCAAAAACTTAACTTAACTTTGAAGAAAAAGTGTTGGAAAGTGAAGCTGTGAATCTGTAATCTTTAACAAGCCTGTTTTGTATCATCCTTGTTATCCAGAGCTGAAAAAGGAAGATATCTATGCAGTGGAGATTGTGGGCGGGGCCTCCAGAATCCCCGCCATCAAAGAGCGAATCAGCAAATTCTTCGGCAAAGAGCTGAGCACCACCCTGAACGCAGACGAGGCCGTGGCCAGAGGCTGTGCTCTGCAGGTACAGCTCACCTGTCACGACCAACACTTTGGTCCCGTTAAGCCGGAGACATACTTTCTTTTTAACCGCGCGTTCACATAGATGTCGAGTTAATGAGTACCTACACAACCACACACATGCATAATAATAATATATGTTTATTCATATAGCACCTTTCAAGAGCAGACGTCCAAAGTGATTCACAATAAAAGGCAAAAATGGCAAGTTAAATAAAGGCAAAAACAAACATGAAACACAGGCATCAAGCTAAAAACAAAAGACAAAAGATTAAAAAAAACAGTAAAAGCAAGTCTAAACAAATGGGTCTTGAGCTGCTTTTTTAATGTCAGTTTAAGTGACGCCACTTATTTGTTGTTAATGCAGGATTTGTGTTAAAACATTTAAATGTGTTCTGAATTATTTTTAGTAATTTATATGTTTATTATTAAGTAAAAAAAAAAAAAAAACACCAAACATTTGCTGGTAACGGCTTCATAAATCAAACCTTGTTTTTCTTTTTTTTTCATTGGAAATTGAATATCGTTGCTGTCGGGCAGAAACATTGTATCTCCATATTTCGTCTTTTTTTTCACAAATCAATGATCTTGGTCACCCTGTCTGTGGGTTTTAAAAGTATTTAACCAATGAAAAGTATTAAAAAGACTGATATCCTCTGAGGTAAATCGCCCAATTTCTATTTTCAAATTAGCCTTTTTTCATTTCCTGAAAGTAATGCTTTTTGACATACAAGCGACAATATTTGGGTTAGATACTGTATTTCTTGCTGTTGGTCAGAATAGACTTGAAGGCAAAAGTTTGAGCTTTGGTAACTTGTATTTTTTGTGTGTTTTTTTTCTCCTCCTCAGTGTGCTATCTTGTCGCCAGCATTCAAAGTCAGAGAGTTCTCCATTACAGATGTTGTCCCCTACTCCATCTCTCTACGATGGAATTCACTCGCAGAGGAAGGACTGAGGTACGATCTCTGTCTGTCACCTGAGAACACCAAGTAGTTGTTTTACTTGATGTTTGAATCTCACAGAGAGAAAAAGAGAGATCATCACACCTGTTAATTTGGACATCATGCTTTACAAGATTCTGCAAAGCTAATACCCGACTTTATTGTTGATCAATGGACTTAACATGCCTTAACATGTTTAGAAGAGCATTACCATATCAGTTTCATGTTATGCTCTCTGTTATTTTACATTATGTCTGTTATACCATAGTCCTCACAGCTGAAACTGCTCAACAACTCTCAGTATTTAAATATGAGTGTAAAAATCTTCCCCACACCTGCAGTTAGAAGACGAGGTTAGAAGTCTGCATGGGACTGTTTTTATAAGACCACACCTGCTTACTGCCCCTGTCTTTTCAGACGCGTTTACCTGTAGCTGCAGGATTATCTGCCACACCTGCATGGTTCATTTGTACCATACGATCTGAAACCTCTGGTGTTTTTACTTTTGTTGTCTCACTGACCTCCTGCTGCTGTGTTTTTACAGTGATTGTGAGGTTTTCCCAAAGAACCATGCAGCTCCCTTCTCCAAAGTTTTGACCTTCTTCCGGAAAGAGCCCTTCACCCTTGAAGGTTACTACAACAATCCCAAGGAGCTGCCCTACTCCAACGGCTCTATAGGTACTGTCAATTCAACTTCAGGAAAACATCATTCCGAGATAAGTGGACAATAACGAGTATGGACATAAAGTATTGAATAAGTCCTCTTTTGTTTGTTTTAGTGGAAAAAAAGGCTGCACTCAATGAAAAAGCTTTAGAATGATAACTGAAAAATTGTTTCTGGAAATCTTTTCATATTTATTCATTTAATCTGAGATTGTAAAGCAAGTTTAAGTCCAAAGTGTGCCCGTTATAATTAACTTAGAGGCTGTTCATTTTTAACAACGTCTTTGCAGTTCCTATTATGCCAAACATTAAGCATGTAACCATTAATCAACCAACTCTATCAGCCTTTAGTCACAAGATGTTTGACATCATGCTGATTATTGATAAAACAGGGCTTTAATGCTGGGTTTTGCTGCGTAGTGCCGCCATCAGAAAATTATCTGGCGAGCAGGAGCCTGGATGTTTGAATCAGAAGCGCATTTCTCCGTACTGGTCAACAAGCGATTCTGCCCCTCTGCTGTTTACTGACCACATGTGGAGCTGATTTGTGTGTGTGTGTGTGTGTGTGTGTGTACAGGCTGTGTGTTTGAGTGTGTGCCTGCTCCGAGAGCACACACACACACAGAGGTTCTTCTGTGTTCCTCTCTGTTTAGACACAACAGACAAATATGTGGATAATAACGTCATTTTAAAAGCACAATCACAGTAGGGATACTTGGTTATTTCTAATAAATATAGTGGATGAAATGTCATCATTTGTTGGGTAGAAATCAGGAATGTAAACTCCAGGAGAACAGCAGGGAGAGGGGCAGGAAAACCACAAGGCTTGGCACAAAGGGGAGCATATTTGAGCATTTATCACAATCATATCATCTATAATATGTGTTTTACATGGTTTGTAATAGATTATCAGTCTGTTTTCATGCTAAATTCGCTCGCAGCACGCGGAAAAAACTGAGGGTGTCTCTCTATCCCGGGGACGGAAAAAAAAAATTTCTGGAAGGTCGTGGGATGGAAGGTATAGCACTCCAGACAGGTGGCCTTCTGACGTGTGCACACGCATCATGAAGTTAGAGCCCTGGTTTACTTTCCTGGAAACTACAAATATGTAATATCTTTTCCTGTGATTCAACTTATATTTTTCACCCTTCCTCATTGATATAAGAAGATATTCTCTCTCCTCCGCCCTGCAGGCCATTTCCTGGTGCAGAATGTGATTCCTCAGGCGTCTGGGGAGTGTTCAAAGGTCAAGGTGAAAGTTCGGGTGAACGTTCACGGCATGTTCAGTGTATCGAGTGCTTCGCTCGTAGAGGTCATGAAAACAGCTGAGGGGGAAGAGCCGATGGAGACGGACCAGAAGGATGAGGAGGTGTGTACGACACTGTGTGTATTTGCACTGTGTGTAAGAGAATAATGACTGTGGGTGTGTGTTGTGTGTGTGTGAAAGAAAGACACACACACACATTGACTCTTGTTTTTTTTTTTTGTATGCTGTTTCCTTTGTGTTTCAGCTCAGAGATCCCGTTCACACAGTCACTGAGGCCGCACCTTGCTTTTTTAATAGTAATGTCGTCATCACTGTGGAATTTAGACGTCTTGTCTTAACAAGTTCACCACAGATTCAAGGGGGTGCATTTATCTCTCGCTAATGCCTGCTTTGTAATTTGTTTAGCATTTTATTTTGGGTCGTTTGTCATCATCTGTGCTCCAGAACTGTTGGGACTTTTCCCCCAAAGTAATGCGTCACAACGTTTAACCTCTGACTGAATGAGTTGACACAATCAGAAAATGGCGAGAGGGTAAAATAAGTGCATACAGAGGGTGGACACAATATCATAAACACCTGGACAATTAATGCTATCAAATAAAAATACCTCTGCAACACATACTACCCAAAAGACGCTTAAAAAAACATAAGTGAGACTGAGTCAGGGGCGTTTTGATTTGATTGTGGTGCGATAAACAACAGCAAACTTCCAGATGGCAGAAAGAAGAACATTATATCTTCAACAAACAGAAATCAACATCCAAAATGATTTGCACAAACCAAGTGAATCCTGTCAATTCCAGTGTTACAACTTCTTACAAATACGTGTTTGGTTGTTGTTTCTCAGTGATTTGGGGTTCTGACTGGCGACAGTTGTATGTGTTATCTTAATTACATGTACTATGTCTTTGCTTTTGTTACCTCGTCAGAACAAAATGCAGGTGGACCAGGAGGATCAGAAAGTCCAGGCCGGAGACAACGGAGACAAGAAATCAGATGCCGAGGAGATGGAGGTAACCTTGTGCTGGGTGATGAGACAATCACCATAATGTCCATACATCTTCGATATTATATATGGCAGAATTACACCGCTTCTTTCCTTCTTTCCTTCTTTCCTTCCTTCCTTCCTTCCTTCCTTCCTTCCTTCCTTCCTTCCTTCCTTCCTTCCTTCCTAACAGCAGCATGTTTGTGTTGTTTCAGATTTGAGGTCAGAGGTTTCCAC
>JAOVVB010233361.1:0-10180 GCA_028570985.1 Heterobranchus longifilis
TGAGAAAAAAAGTCGGAATGTTTTGAGAAAAAAATCTTAATGTTTTGAGAACAAAAGTTGTAATGTTTTGAGAAAAAAAGTTGTAATGTTTTGAGAAAAAAATCGGAATGTTTTGAGAAAAAAAGTCGGAATGTTTTGAGAAAAAAAGTCGGAATGTTTTGAGAAAAAAATCGTAATGTTTTGAGAAAAAAGTCGGAATGTTTTGAGAAAAAAATTGTAATGTTTTGAGAAAAAAAGTTGGAATGTTTTGAGAAAAAAGTCGTAACGTTTCGAGAAAAAAGTCGTAATGTTTTGAGAAAAAAATCGTAATGTTTTGAGAAAAAAGTCTAAATATTTTGAGAAAAAACACTCACGCGCTTTAATCGGCCTTGTGATCTGAGGCCGATGCGATTATCTCAAAATGTCATCAATCGGCCGACTGATTAATCGATCTATCCTTAATTTAGAGAGATGTATGATTGCGTTTTTTCCTATAAAAGTAATCAGTCTGACTGACCGGGTCCGTGCACATCGCCTTGGCGTGCGAGGCGAGCGCGAGGAAGGCGAGGCCGTTGAAGATCACGCCGTTGAAGAGGCTGTAGATGACGTTCTTGGCGGGCAGCAGCATGACGAACACCACCACGAACTCGGCGTAGAAGACCAGGAACCAGGTGATGACGCCGCACACGATGCCGCAGCCGTCGCGGATGAACCACATGGTGTCGGAGCCGGTGCGGGGCGGGGGAGGGGCGCAGTGCTCGGGCCTCAGGTAGCCAGCTTGCCTCTCGATGTCCCTGGTGCGGTGCGCCGGGCTCTTCATCCTACAGCGCCCGGGGCTCCGACCGCATGCTGCGAGGAGCGCCAAGGGACAGATGGAGAGGAGAGGAGGAGCAGAGAGACGGGGAGAGAAGAGGAGAGAGAATTAGGTGAGAGGAGGTCTCAGGGCTGCACCTAGGGACGGGACAATAACGGATTTTATCGTGGATCGCGATAAAAAACAGTCACAATAAGGTGATCGTGGTGAATATCATGAATATCCTCATGAATTGACTGTATTTTACTACAGTGTCCTATCTGTGATGCAATACAAATATTTGTTTCTTAAAAAATGTTGTCATGTTTTGAGAAAAAAGTTGTAATGTTTTGAGAAAAGTTGTAATTTTTAGAGAAAAAAAACTCACTGTTTTATGAGAAAAGGTCGTAATGTTGAGAGAAAAAAATCAGTGTTTTGAGAAAAAAGTCGTAATGTTTCGAGAAAAAAAGTCTGAATGTTTCCAGAAAAAGCCCCAATTTTATGAGGAAAAAAGTGTGTTTTGAGGGGAAAAAACACAATTTTATGAGAAAAAAAGTCTGTTTCCAATAATGTTAAATATTCTTTAATCATTAAAGTTATTTGTTTAAGAAAGCAGCCTTCCGAGTACCATTGCATCATCATATCGGTGCAAAATCTGCTTAAAAACTATTTTCATTCCAGCTCAAAAATTCACTATCATCTGCCATATCGGTAATTGGTGAATTGTTCTTCTAAAATCAGTATCGGTCTGAAAAATCCCATACTGGTCGGACTAAAGAGTCAGTGTAAACTGTCTAATGAGCGCTCTACTGTACATCCTCGAGGAATATAAACAACGATAGGGACTAATAAGTCCGCAGAGTGAGTCAGCAAATAATGTTGGGGACAAAACACAGCAGGAAGTAACTGAAGGAGGAACAAACAATCAACACAGATTCCTCTCGCAGAGAAAAGAAGAGACGCTGTTGTTGCATTTTTGGAAACTGCAATTCAACATTTGGCCCAAAAGTGAAACAAAACAATGCTTCAACAAAACCTCCACAGTTATCCTGAGCTGCACAGAGTGTGTGTAGTCCGTGGATTATAAATAAGCAACTGAGCAGGTCAGAAAACCAAAAATAGGCCTCACTATTATATGCAGATAACACAGACTGGAGTAAATGGTTAACTCCCAGAGGACGGCTGGACCGTCTCCTCTCTAAAACCTGAGCGTATAGTGAGTGCAATCAAATTGGCCATTCCTGAGGATTCAATATATCCATTATTAGGCTTAACTGAGCGATACACTAATCTCATGTCCGTATTAATTCAGGAATGATACTGGCAGTTAGGCAGACTGCACCCGAGGACACGAGTTTCATCAGAATGAAAACCACACGGCGTTCCCAGAGTCCAAAATGTACTTTTTTGTCCACCGGCCAAATGGCTCGTGAATTAATCTACCAGCCACAATAGATTATCATTTTCTGTGGCCGGGCCCAAGTTGTGGAACTACTGAATGTTTTAAATCTGGGCTAAAAACCCACTTGTTTTCTTTGGATTTTAATGTGTTTTAAGTATGCCAATATTGTCTTTTTGCCATTGTGTCATTTTTCAATGTCTGTGCTTTTTCTGCACTTTACAGCAACACCATCTCTGGATTCAATAAAACATCTTGCTAGAGCTTGACCGATTTTATCGGCCGACATTGGCCTCTTACACACAGACATATCTATAACTATCGGTATCGACATATATATTTTACGATATGAAAACCTTTTTACAGAACATATAATGCAGAAAACAATGCTTGGGGTGATTTAGAAATGGTGTCACATAGCTATTTATATCATTTGTATGTATTCTTTATTTAACTGACTGACACTGAACATACAGTACTGATGTTTATTTAGCTATTTATTTTATTTGTATGTATACTTATTTTCTCAGTGTTCATTTCTAGAATTGGTTTGACAATATAATACATTGTATATGTATAATAATGTTAAAGAGCCACTCTCGTGAAAATCAAGTTTTTAACCATGTTAGCACGTCTATATGGTGTTTTTTATTTGCTACAAGACATCACGAGTGAAATGAGCAGTCAACACCGTGGCTGAGAATTTCTGCAGTGTGCCAAAAACAGTCTCAAAAGTCTGGATTCAAAAAAACAGGTTTTATGACATCATATGTCTTCTTAATGAGGGAGAAGAGCAGATGTGCTTCCTTTTTCTTTTACTTTTTTGTTGGAAATAAACATTGTTTAATAAAGTTATTTCTTTAAGAAAGCAGCCTTCTAAAATCCACATAGAAACTATTTTCATTCCAGCTCAAAAATTCACTAAATCAGCCGCCATGTCAGTATCAAAGATCCCAAATCAGCCGGCCTCGACATCTTACGGTCCAGAACGCGCACTGGAGCCCTTTCCCTCTTTGTGTTTCCAATTCCACAACACATACACACACCCGGCCTCTAACTCACACCACGTTTAAAGATGGACCTGATGGAGACATCCACACCACCAGTCTGCAGCCTCTCGACTCTTTTCAGCACGCCTGTCATCACGCAGCAGCCGTCGGACGCAGCCGGAGGTCATGCTGGAGGTCTGGAGGTCTGGTGTGTCGGAGTATCACTTTCACTACAAGTCTGCCATTACTGTCTGTCTCAGCTGGTAGTAAACAGTTTGCACACAGACTGCACAAGAGCTGCTTAATCGATCGACAAAACAATAATCGCCAACTATCTGCAGATTAACTACAAAAATGTCAGAAAATGCTGTTTTCAGCATCTCAAATATGGAGATGTTCTGCTTTTCTCTGTTTTAAATCATAGTAAACTACATATCTTTGGACAAAACAACTTAAAAGGAGGAATTAATTAATTTCTTGTAGCCAATTAGGGACAATACCTGTGAGAAAACATGAAGGTTCTCAGACCTGCTTGCATTTTTATTTGTTTTTAAGTCACTGTAAGACTAAATAATTTCATTTCAACATCTCGGAGGAATCCTCGTGAAACAGGTTCTTCTAACAGTTTGTGATTCATGTGACCCGGATATATCTGATTCAGCCGGTGGGAGTCAAGAAAAACTCGTTCCAGTCAGGGGGACACAGATGATAACGTATTGTGATTGTTATGTGCACTGCTTTAACGTTTCACTCCATTAGAAACAAAGACGCGTACTTAGAGGGCCCTAAAAACTGTGTTTACTGCAAATACAGATGATTGGACAAGATAATAAAACTAACTGCTAAACCAGAGTTAATTAACATCAGCTAAGTCAATGGAGAATGAGCCTATAGATTTCTCTCTGTGAATAGCTGCTTTTTTTCTACAGTGAAAACAACTGAATGACTTGATTATAACAGAGACACTTTACAGAACAGCCCTCTATTCTCTCGTGTCAACTCAAAGAAACAGCAGTGAATACAGGGTTCCACATTAAGGCTTGTCCTTGTCCCACTGGACAAGTTCAAATTCATAAATTAAAAAATACTGTGTGTTTGACTGACTGCGGTCAAGTGAGCCGTCGTTTGCGAAATCCCCATCAAGCCAGCCATCGCTTAGATTTCGATGCTCGTCTGTTCGTGGTGTTACGATATGTATACGATATCTTTTCTCGAAACATTACGCCTTTTTTCTCGAAATATTGTGACTTTTTTTCTCGAAACATTCCGACTTTTTTCTTGAAACATTCCGACTTTTTTCTTGCAACATGACAACTTTTTTCTCAGAAAATTGTGAGTCTTTTTCCCAAAACATTATGACTTTTTTCTCAGAAAATTGTGAGTTTTTTTCTCACAATATTACAAAATGTTTCTCAAAAAATGACAACTTTTTCTCAAAACATTACGACTTATTTTTAAGAAACAAATATTTTGTTTGCATCACAGATAGGACACTGTAGAAACTGCAGTCAGTTCGTGAGGATATTCACCATCATTATCGTGATAATGGAAATTGTATGTCCACGATAACATCGATTATTGTCCCATCCCTCGTAAAGGTCCCCAACAGCAGTGTGCAGGGTTTTCTTCATTAATTCAAGTTTAATAACTAATAGGCTTCAGTCATTATCAGAATACTCTTATTATAATGCCTCTGCAGACTGTAAGATTAGATACTGTATGAGAAAGGGGCAGATTTATACTGTAGCAGCGACTCACTGAATGAATGTGCAGCACAGTCAAATATTCAATTAATGATTTATGGGTATGTTTGATACCCTGCTGCTAGAATACATTTCAAAGTAAATGACAGAAATTGGACGGTGGTAACTAATGTGGACCGGCAGGATGAGAAGAAGAGAGATGAGAGGCAGTGAGATTTGACCTCCCACTGAGTTCATTAACACTCTAATGTGATTTCACAGCACTGATAACCTCCTCTGGCAAATCACAAAACAATGGTTTAATCTCATTTATATTAGTTTTACAAACACATTGTGAGAGCTTGACATTAGAGGAATTGACAGGCGAGGTGTTAATACTCTACAGCAGGGACACTCAACTTGATTTGCTCTGGACAAAATAACAGGAGGCCAGTTAATACACAAGCGCAAATTTGCAATAGCTGCGACCACGTATGCTATGCTCATGCATCCACGCGTACATATCAGCCTCCTATAGGGCGAAAACTGTGACCGCCAAAGGGTGGGGAAATAGGGACCGGCGGTCCATACCTCACTGGAATCACTTTACCGTATCTTACAACTTTTTTAATGATAAAATTGCAACTTTTTTTTGTTACAAACGATTAGGATTTTTTTCTCAAAACATTACATGTTTTTTTTCCTCATAAAATTGTGACTTTTTTTCTTCAAACATTACAACTTTTTTCTCAAAACATCATGGCTTTTTTCCTCAAAATTGTGACTTTTTTTCTTCAAACATTACATTTTATTTTACTTTATTTTATTTTATTTTGTCTATGTACATTTGTATCTGTACATGTGTATATGTACATATGTATAGATAAGTGTATTGAGAAACAGCTGTGTTAAGGGATCACAATTGCACAAATAAAGAGAAAAAAATAAAAAACAAACAAAATTGTGACTTTTTTTCTTCAAACATTACAACTTTTTTCTCAAAACATGGCTTTTTTCTCATAAAATTGTGACTTTTTTCAATAAGCATTGCGACTTATTTATCATAAAATTGTTATTTTTTTCTCGAAACATTACAACTTTCTTCTCATAAAATTGTGAGTTTTTTCTCTAAACTATGACTTTTTTCTTTAAACATGGCTTTTTTCTCATAAAATTGTGACTTTTTTCTTTAAACATTCTGACTTTTTTTCTCGAAACATTACGACTTTTTTTCTCGAAACTTTTTTTTTAAAGAAACAAATATTTTTATTGCCTCATAGATACACTGTAGTAAACTGCAGTCAATTCGTGAGGATATTCACGATTATCCGGATAATGGAAATTCACCACAATCAACTTATTGAGTATTTTTTTATCGTGATCCACGATAAAATTGATTATTGTCCCATCCCTACTAGTATACACTCTTTTAGAGCTTGGTTGATTTGATTCATATAAATAATTGTACTTATATAAATAAGACACAAACTAAAATATGTTGGAAAATAAAGGTAGTAACTAGGGCGTTAAAATCTCTGTGTTGACCTCTGACCTCCCTGAAGATGGGTGAATTATCTCCCCATGACCAGTGGGACCTAATATACAGTTATTATGAGATATGGTTATATTTAATTAACTCCCAGTGATAATACAATTAGCAGGAGCAGGAAGTAACTGGCAGCTGGAGCAGCAGGCTAGATGATAACCGCCATACATACATATATACATACAGTGTATGCTACATTTAAGTATTTCCACTGGTTTTTAAAAACATACCTCGCTCTCTCCAGGTTTGTCGACTAAAGTTTCTTTAAGTCCTCCCGTAGTTTGGAGCCTCCTGAAGTTAAAAATGTGTTTTTGCGGTGTCTCCTCCGCCGCTCCGTCTGTTAGCTCAATCCGGGCTAACCTCACTGATATGCGGACAGATGCTCTCCGCAGCTCCGCGGCTCGGCTCCCGCTTTCACCGCCTCCTCCTCGGTTTCGACGAGGCGTTAAATTACCGTGTTGGTATGCTATTAACGGCGGAGGACCGAGCCTTAAAACAGGGTGTTACCTAACTGCTGTTTCCTCCTCTGTTTGATTCAGACAAGCTAACAGAAACACACCGCAGAGGAGCCGAGGAGCTAACCAGGAAGTCCGATACTCCCCCCTGCCTCTACTGGGCGTTTGTTGCCCTGAGCCAAGTCTACCAGGCAGTAATTTCGCCCTCCTGCTTCTAATGGGCATTTGTGCCCTGAGTCAAGTCTATCAGGCAGCAGTTTCTCCTGGATGTACACAGCCCATACATTTCAATTCAATTGTATTTATAGTGTCATATCATAACAAGAGTTTCTCACGACACTTTTCATATAGAGACCATGTCATCATATCTATTTTAACCCCTTATGTGCATTTTTGTATTTTTTAAAGGGGGTAGAGGGTAGGGCTGAACAATACATTTTTATCAGAATTGCAATTTGACCTACTGCAATTTTGAAATCGCAGGAGGCGCAATATTTATTAAAGGTGAACTATGTGTGAACATATCATTCTGAATGAAATATTGGTAGTGGTGCTGCAGAGACATCCTGGGCTACAAATCATATTCTACAGACTTAAGAAAAACATCTTTCTTTGCTACAGATCGTAAAAAATCAAACCATGATCATTTTATTTTTTTTCAATGAAAAAGTCCAGAGGAGAACAAATATGCCTGAAATTACTGTGGAAAAAAATACAAATTGTCACATGTTTTAGAAAAATAAGCCTGAAAAGAAAAATGTACTTGTTTTCAAAGATTTAAAAAAAAGATGAAAAAAAAGTGAATGATCCTGGCAAAACAAGAGGTAGGAAGCATCTACCTATATAAAAATTAAAAATTAAAAAAGTTTATATTATATACTTATATGTGCATATGGACACCAGATCCAGATGTGACCCCTTAAATATTTTAAACAGTACATAAAAACTATTAAATTGTGTACCAATAAAAAAAGCTATACGAACTGTAAGGGCATGTGTCACCTGTAAAAGTTTTATATTATTATTTATTTGCTTATTTTAATGTAGTATTTTCTGTGTGTATTTTTAATGCATTTATTTGGATATTGCTTATTTTTATTTATTAATTTTTAGTATTTTTAAAATGTATTTATTTGGTCTATTTTTCTCGCCTTGTCACCTGCGTTTGTTAAAAAAAAAATCTAACTGCGTCGTCTTTTGATGACGTAAGAAGAAGAGCGACACACACACATGTTAATTTTACATTATGGCAACAGTACAAGTTAGCGAGGCTGAAAAAGTGTACATTTTACACGGTATTCGGGTAAGTTTTTAACGATTATACTTCTGCCTTTAACCTCTGTTGATTAAACATATTTCGATAAATGCGCCGACGGTGATTGCTAGCTAGCATTAGCATGAGCTAACTGAGAGAGTGTGGTGTTGTTGACATGTTTTGATTCTTTAAATCAGGATGATTTACGAGTGGACGGGAGAGGCTGTGAGGACTACAGACACATGGAGATAGAGACGGATGTGGTGTCCAACACAGACGGCTCCGCCAAAGTCACACTGGTAAATTAATGTTTAATATTTACAGCAGAAGTCCTCCATATTTGCTCATTTTCTGTTTTTTCATATGTGCACCCCCAGTCACTTGTCAACACTTCCACACACTCCTTATTAGTTACATATCTGAGCTATATATAATGTATACTATCTTCTTTATTGCATTTCTCAGGATGGTTGACTGATTGATTAATTATTGGCAGCACTTTCTATAATGCATTTTAATCTTCTTAAAGCACAGTATAATTACAGTTATTAGCACTCATAAATATTCATAATACTTAATAATTGCTGCCTTTTTTTGCAAAGATCATAGTGTATTCTAATTCTCATAGTTGTAATACATTATAATCTTTTTATAATGTGATTATAAGTTACTCTTAGTGGTTATTGGGTGCAAAATGAAAAGTGCAAGTGAAAATTCCTGAGGTAGGACTGGGCGATACGGCCAAAATCTTCTGTCCCGATATAGCTCATTTCATATCTCGATAACAATATATATCATGATATAACGTGTTACTCGTACTTCTTATTTCCTGATATGTTCTGTGTGTCTTTCAGGGGCACACAGCGGTTCTCGTTGGGATTAAGGCTGACATTGGAAAACCGAGGCCCATGGTGCCAAATGAAGGCTACCTGGAGTTCTTTGTTGACTGGTAGGTGTGGTGCATGTTGAGTAAAGTAAGACTTATGTTTTTAATAGATTTGGCCAAAAGCCAATCTGCCATCTTTTAGGAGGTGATATGGGGGCTGGAAAAACTATATTATGTAATCATAGTATCACTACATATCAAGATATACAACATTTTCTGTAAAATCAATTGAAAAATTGTTTATAAATGAAATAACCAGATATGGGCTGTGTCTGAAACGGGGTTTTTCATTTTTCATTTTTTCACTAGACCAATAAAAGTCATGTTTTATCATACAACAAACATTTGGGCAAAATTGTACCTAATCCTACATAATTTTTTTTCTTAAATTTGTATTATAGTTATTGTAAAATTGGTCTTCAATTTAATTCAGTGCAGCATTAAAAAAAAGTCTTAAATCTAACTTGCCTTAAACTGTAGGAAACGTGTGAAATCACTCCCAATTTACATTTTTTCTTAGTAGTTTTTGGTAGTGTTTTGATGATACCTTGCCACTAGGAGGTAGTGCTGCATCATCTGTTTCCTGTGAGATGCATCTCCAACACATCCCAAACACACAATACGTTAAAAAGTTATTATTATAATAAAATGTGTGTGGAGAAAGGTAGCAGGATCAACCAGTTCCCACTAACTCTTGTAAGAATAAAACATGATAGATATTCTGCTACCTCACATGTTAATTGTTTTCTCCTTCTAATCTGTAGTTCGGCCAACGCCACCCCGGAGTTTGAGGGCAGAGGAGGCGAGGAGCTGGGGACGGCGCTGAGTAACACCCTCTACAAAGTCTTCAACAACAAACACAGCGTGGACCTGAAGAGCCTGTGCATCAGCGCAGGAGAACACTGCTGGGTCCTCTACGTGGACGTGCTGGTGAGGGAGTCGGGGCCACAGATAGGGATGGGTATCTCTAAGAATTTATCAATAATACTACTCTTATCTGTACTTTATCAGCATTCTTATCGGTTCTTTTTCATTGTAACTGCTGTTTAAAAAATACAGGCTATTATTTAAAAGAAAATAATTAATTCATTGAGATAATGTTTGAATTACTGGAAAAAAGGTAAGCAGCTAATCCAACGGTCGCAGGAGATTTTTAATCGTTATTGACGTTACACAGCTGCCTGTCCGTTTGTCTG
>JAOVVB010233362.1:0-10180 GCA_028570985.1 Heterobranchus longifilis
CTTCTGGAATCCATTATAAAATATTTCTTTATTAGTTTTATATACTGTAACTATAATCTGAAGTTTTTTCCTGTTTGATAGCTTAAACAGCTCTATTATTCCAATCTGGTTTTCAGAAACACAACACCGCAGAGTAGCCGAGTCTCCAATAGTCACAGTGAGCTCTTTATCAGGCTGATAAACTGGCGGCTCTATGGGAGATTGTGCAGTAACCCAGCGTCTACCAGGGTGGAGTGTATCTTAAAAATATGAAATACATTAATTGGATAATGAATGCAAGTTAAACATTGTTAAAAAATGATTGTTAAATACTACCTTATTGACAAATTCGCATTCTATAATTAAAGCTACCTTTTACATTGAGTTTCTTTTAGAAATTAAGCCTTTATAGATATTAAGACTATCTGGTTATAATAAATCATACCATGTAAGCAGCAAACAAAAATAAAAATGATTGCTTGTATTACTTACACTTGATGATCAAAAATAAAATCCAGATAATTTTCATTTTTTTAATTTCCTGGAGATTCTACAGTGTTTCTATCTCCTTATAAACTACTTTATACATGCTTTGAACGTTATACTTGTACTATAGGTAGTCTTACCAGGCACGCCCCCCAAAATATGATTGGCTATACTAACAGAAAAAAAGACATGAAGGACTTATCAGTGGTATTCTTATCTACCTACAAGTACACATTGGTTTCCATATCAGTGTTTTGGTTTTGCACAAAGATATCAGAAGATGGAAAATGTGGTTATGCCCATGTGCCCACACAAACATTTTTGTTTTTTTGTACTGCCCTGCCCTTATTTCAACTTGTCTTATGTATTAATGGTCATCTTGGTCAACAAAGCATGACATTTACGGCATTTTGTTAGACTCAACATGGATCTCAAAGATTGATTCTCTAAATGTATTAATGTTTTATTACTTTGATTAGACCCTGTGTGAGTTTACCACCACAGCAATGCAGGTTGGATAACGAATTCAAAGATTAGATATTACTTTTGAAATCACTCACTCACTCACTCACTCACTCACTCACTTGTATAGTGATCCTATATCACTATACAAGTCTCCTATATCGCTTTATCGCATTCAGGTTCACAGGAGGCCTATTCCAGGACACATACAGTAAGGCACAAGGCGGGGTACACCCTGGACAGGGTGTCAATCCATCGCAGGGCACACACATCTACACACACTCACACTCTTATTCACACACTGCGAGCAATTTGGGAATGCCAATTAGCCTAACCTGCATATCTTTGGACTGTGGAAACGAGTACCCAGGCGAAACCCACCAAGCACCAAGAACATCCACGTCGAACTTGGACCTTGGGTTCAAGGCGACAGTGCTAACCACTACACCACCATGCCACCACTTTCAAAATCAGTTTGCATTAATTATATATTTCAGAGTCTCTGCTTAACTAAACTATATATGTAGCTTGTCCATGCAGATTGTTGTAAATTCTGTTGTAAATGTGTTTTACAGTTTCTGCTTTAATTCAGCAACTAAATTTTACTTCCCTACTGATTCACACAATACTAAGTAATCTCTCCTTCGCCACACACACACACACACACACTCAAGAAGCATCAAAATATCATTAAAGCAAAGCCTTTGGAAAATATGTCACAGGACACCTCTTTAGCAAATGTCTGGAATGCACATGGAGCTTTTCGTTCGTCGTATATGTACATCGTAAAGCACAGTAAAAGTCCAATATGTTAGGAAGCTGAGGACAGAGCAGAGGGTCAGTAATTATACAATTCCCAGGGCTTGTTCAAGGGCCCAACAAAGGCAGCTTGGTAGCGCTGGGGTGTGAACCCCCAACCTTCTGTTCAATAACCCAGGAATATGGTGTGACCAGTGTCTCATAAGTGTAATTCAGTGTTTATCATGTACTCATATCGCCACCTAGCTGTGGACAAAATAGTTTTCCATTCATCACCTGCCAGATGAATATTATACTCAATCTATCTGGCACCAAAAGCATGAAATACTGGTATTTTTTTCCCCTTTATTAATCCGCGCATGGTCACTTTTTTCCAAGAAGGAAAAAGTCAATGGATGCAAAAAAATAACATACCCATGCAATTTATAATTGTTTGTAATCTCTAATATAGATTTTGGCAAGTGCATCTGCCACCCTCCTGGTTTCTCACTTTTAAAGTGAGGTATATGCATAATCACATGCAAATACATGCATTTTTAATTTAGGTATGTTTTCTGCTACATGCATATTCATCAATATTACATGAAAAGAGAAGTGCATCTCAAAAAATTTCCATCCTAAATTATCATGTGACTTTTGACAGCGAGTTTCACTTCAAGATTACTTAGACCATGTGTTTATTTTTAAGTTTTCATATTTTTAGAAATATTTCTGTTAAACAGTAAAGAACAGGCAGCATGATTACCAGAAAATTACAGTAAAATTACACCGGTCTTGCTGCTATTAAATTTAGTTTTCGAAAAAGATCAAACATATCTATATTGTGTTGTAAAATTGTGCTACTCGAGTTTTTATTCCAGATTTCACAGTTATAGTTATAGTTATAGTTATGTGAGCCCTCTGTGCTGATTTCTGTATTCTTTTAGTGTTACTGTCACTATTTCAGTTTTTGAATGTGAGAGCAGGGTTTTTCAGGATGATCATAGCAATAAAACAATAACTGTACTTGCAGGGTTTCTTCCAGGGTTTCAGACATAAAAAAGCTTAATCACACATTGAAAGAACAGCCAGTATATTTGCATACAGTAGGTGTTTTTTTCCCCCTTGGACTCCATAGTGATTCTTTAGCACATTTCTATATGAAGCTTAAAGATTGAGTTAAAATATACAAGTACACCATAAATAATAAGAATATTTATAAAATTTACGAGTTATACCGTTATTTTCTTGGCCTTGCACATCTGTCTGTAAAACATATATTTTAAAAATCGTTTTGTGCAGCCTGTACTTTTGGTATGCTAATTAGGCCCAACCTCCCTTCCATGGCACTGAGATCACGTGACCTGAGACCTCATTATAACTTTCTTCAAAATAACCATCATGATAGACACAGAGCCGACTTGCAAAAAAAAAAATGCAATCTTTTTACTGAATCTGCCAAGAAAAATCTTCACTTGTTTAGTTTGACACCTTGTCACGTGATTGTTTCATTTACATACTCATTAATATTTATTAGTGTCCGCAAAAGATGGGCCTGTACACAGGCTCAGCTTTATCTGTATTTAGTAAATTAGAATATTTATACAACACACTGTATTTGCTATAGTGACTAAATTAGTCAGTATTTTTTTCCCTTTATTTTAACATGCATTCTTACACATGTAATATTATTTTAAGAACAATGTATGGTCAGTGTTAATCTTTAAGTGCATGGACCACTTATCAGGGGAGTTTTTAAAATGAGCAGATGTCATTCTGATTGGAAAAAGTCTTTTTTATACAATTTCTGTCTTAATTCTATCTGCCTGTAATAACTCGTGCTGGGAATGTATTTATTTGGGGTCAGGTTGAAATCCTAAACATATTGGGGTCAAGTTGGAAACTAGTACAGCTATGTGTATCAGTAGGCTCTCTCTCTGTGGCCCATCACCTGGTGAACAGTGCTGCTGGTGTGGTTGTCCTTCAGTTTGATTAAATTGAAATAGTGAGGACATTTTGAAAAGCAGTGTGCTGGTGAACAGAATCTATACAGTGACTAGACTCTGTAAAGCAACGTCACCACTGAAAAAGTTATTCATGTTGTATGTTTTATTCTCTATAGTGGCCACACATGTTTGTTTAACCAGTTTATCATAACCTTGTGCTTTATCTATTTATGGTTTCAAAGCACTTTTAAAGTTCAATTATGACATTTGGTAAAGAGTTTCCATATATGTTATACCAGTTTATGTGAATTACTAGTTTATACGTTTTTCTTTTGTTTTTATGAAATGAAATATATACTGGGTAATTATCAAATGCAACTGAGCTTACATCACCACTAAATTGATTAAGTTAATAAAATTTTATATTTAGTTACATTTTATTTAAGAAGGGAGGCCATCCTTAAACAGCTGTACTGCTCTGCTTTTCCTCTGTCCTCGTCTTATAAAAATGAGTCAAACACCCCACTCAGGGAGGATCCTGACTCCCCAACATGTTTGCTGCCTCAGCAGCTCCATGATGATTCTTGTATGGTGATTGTTTTGGTACTGTATCCAACTGCATAAAATGTTATGTGGATGAAGAATCAGTTTTATACTACTGCACCATACTTGGTATCATATGGGCATTCCAGGATTTAATTGTTATTTTTTACCTTTAACATTGACCCACTCCACAACATCAACACTTACCTACTCCACAAGGTTTCAAGCCCAAAAGGCTGTCAAAAGACATTTTAAAATTGCTAGGAAGTGGTACAGAATTGCTTAGATTTTTTTATCAGTTTGGTTTTACAAAAAACTAGTGTGAAGATCGATCTCTCTTCTGTTTTTGGTTAAATGTGGTGACCTGCTCATGTTTTTGCAATTAGATCATGCAAACTCCATGCATACAGACCCGAGGTGGGAATCAAACCTGATCTGTGAAAATGCAAGGTGACAGTGCTAACCACAAAGCCACTGTGCCACCCACAATCAGTCAAAACACAATATATTATTGAATATCAAAGACCAGGGGAACAAGATAAGGGGAAAAATGGAAAAAAAATTATAAATAAAAGAACAACTATAATAAACCAGAAACTGAGTAGACGGTAAGTTCAATGGCATGAACATACCGTCAGTGATACAACCTGTCTGGACACAAGTATGGCGAACACAAATGCAGTGTCCACATTTGTGCCTATACATCCTTATGACCTGATATTATGCCCAGTTGTGCAGTCACTATTATTAAAGGGACCTGGAGGAAAGATAGAGAGATTAAAAATAAAATACAAAAAGGTCAACAGATCTAAGCTGAAGCTCGCACAATCTCTCACATGCAAACACATACTGTACATACAGTACTCTGTATCTTCAGAATGCACAACAGCAGCACATTTCCACACTGGTGCATTACAAATAGTTTGTACAGATCACTACAGCAGCTAATAAAATCACAGTCTAATTAAAATTCCATACATTTAATACAGTCTTAGTATTTTGTAGCAAACCAGTTTTGTTTTAATTGTAAAGATCAGAGATGGTGAATGCTCCGCTGCTCTTAGTGTCAGTTGTGGTCAGACTTCATTTATTAGCTGTTGTTAGTCTTCCCGTACAAGCACAGCAATGTGTCAGTGGTTATTTGTGTGTCGCGTGGAGGGGGTGGGGGGGTGAGAATTTGGGTGGTAAATGTTCAGTTGGTCATGTGGTGTTTTGACACTACTGACTGGTTAATTCCACAGCATGCAAGATCACTCAGCATGAATATCCACTAGATTATTTAGCCTTTAATAAAACCTTTCATACCACATTTAAACAGACATTTACATTTTTATGAAATGGAATTTATTCTGAATGATTGTCTATATGACCAAAAGTATGCAGACCCCTGAACATTACAGCAACGTACTGTATGGTTCTTTCCCAAATGAATGTCTCAAAGTTAAAACTGAATATGTAGAATGCCTTTCAAGCCAAGAGCCAAATGTCCCAAACTTTACCAGCATAACAATGCTCCTGTTCATAAAGAAAGCCCCATGACTCCAGTATGGTGTGTTTTTGGATTGTCTCTCACAGGCCCTAACCTGAATTGTAACACTTTCGTCAACCCAGGCCTCTATGCCTGACCTCATAAATGCTCCTTTATCCATGTAGCCATGTGACTAAATGCAAATATTATTTAAAAATTGGCAAAACAAAATGCTTATTGATTTTAAAAGTTCCTATTTATTAACAGAATTGTACGAGGGGCCTTAAAATCAAACCAAGACTCGTTATGAAATTTCTGATTACCGAAAGGTGTAAAGGTGTTTGGCATTTACAGACGACTTTAATCACAGTACAGAGATGAGACTGTAATTTTTTAAAAGAAGTCTGTAAATGATGATCCTGGCCGAGGTGACTTGGCGCGCACTGCAGTCGTTCCCGTGAACATTCAGCGAGTGGAATGGCTGATCCCTGGAAACCAACGGATAAATTGTCACCAACTTGTGGAAGAGACGCATCTGTCTGTGGGTACTGTACACACAATCATTCAAAAAGACCAGTTGCACATTACAGGAACTCGGCTGGGAGATACTGCCACATCCCTGTACAGTGCTGACCTCACTCCAAGCCATTTCCACATGTTTGGGACATTAAGGCTCCTTAAAAGTTCCTTTCAGACGTAAAGACAGGCAGTCTGATCCTGGCTGCAGTGACAGATGAATTCTAATGAAGCAGGCATACTGAGAAAATGGTCTGACTTACTAATGGTATCCAAGCACTAGTGAAAAGCTGGGATAAGTGCATTAGTGTAGCAGAGGTTATGTAGAGAAATAAAGGGAGCTGTTATTCTGACAACTGTTGCCTCTTATTCTATACATATGCTTTTTTTAAATGTTGTCTTGTTCGTCCCGCCCCTTTGCACATTTTATTAATATACTGTAAATAGGAGTGGAAATACTGTGGCCACAGCTTTATGAACCAAACACACAACACAGCATTTTTAGCACTGCGCACTTCTATACTGTTCGTCTAGCGTTCAGATACAGTGAGTATTCCTCCTTTACATGCTCGAGTTTTACATTGTATTTCTTTATATTTAGTTTCGTTGTCCACAGAATTATTGCTTACATATTATTTGAAATCATCATACTTCTAATTCTTAGATTATTATCTTAATTCTTAAGAATTATTCTTAAAATCTAGAATTATTACATTTTTTTTGCAGATTGAAGGGATCTGATGTGTTTGTAGTTTCCTGTAGAGCTTTAAATAGACCTTTCGACTGTCTTTGCTGTGTAGAAATGCAGTAATACTAATAATATCTTTAGGAATAAATTAGTAATATTAATTTATTTGCAGATTTACTATGTAAATGTAAGCCACCTGCAAAGGTTAGTTGTACAACTTAGCATTTAAAAACATAATTTGTGAAATTGCAAATACAATTATTACATATTTTGTCAGTAATATTGCGCACACACATGCACTTTTTTATCTTACTGAATGTATTTTTTTTTTAATTAATTTATTTGAAACAGACAATACTTTAAAGGAATGAACAATTCAACATTAGGCCAAAACATCTATGCTCCCATCATCGCCTGTCTTTCTCTAGCTTTATTGATGTCTGTAGTCATAAATATCTACTGGATTTGTATGAAAAGAAACCGTGAGGTTGGTCAGCATTGTTACAGTAAGTAACTTCTAAATTCTTATTAGGTCAATAGAAAATATTTAAATTGTTATTTTATATTACCAGGTTTTTTTTTCTCTTACTACAGCATTTCTCTAGCAATTGAACATTTTGCGCCTGGGTTACAAACACTTTAACACATTTATTAAAACCTGGATGGATCATTCTAAATCATCAACTTTGTCAAAGAAATGTGCTCACAAAAAATATATAAATGCAATAAATAAATGGAGATCAACCTAGGCAATACAGTATAGTTACATTTATTTGATTTCATTGTAACCAACTACAGTATATAGAAGTGAAAAAAAAAAACATGAAACATAAAACATGGCACATAGACAAAGAAATAGCACAGGTGAATATAATCATGTATTTTATTTTTTTTTCGTGGTGTTTTTTTGATTTTCTGTAACCAAAAATGATATGAGCATTTTGTGAGTTTGATATTTCCGCAGTGTCAACCCATATTCTGGTAGCAGTAAAATTTACGAGTTGTATAAGTAATGATGTTTGTTTGGCCCGACATTTCTGTAAACTCATTTTTTTTTAAAGATAAGAATAATTTATTTCATGCAATGAAATTACTACGCAATCAACATTTTAGTATGACGGCCATTTTTCTTTAAACCATGCTAGAACTGGCTAGGCTTAAATTTAAAGAGATGTCTGCAGTACTCTGTATTACTTGCTCAGTCCATGCCTTCTTGATTGCTGATCATGTACAGAAGATGATTCCTTGACTGCCCCTGCCTTCTTCATCACTGTCTAACAGTTTTTTTTGGATTTAGGTCTGGAGAAGACCCAGGCCAGAAGCTAAATACAGTACAGAAGCTTTGTCGCCATATAACCATTTTTTACCAGATTTTATTGGCACAATTCTTAAGCCAGATAGGCTAGAACTCCAACATAAGTTCCAATAAATTAGCTGCTCCTATAGAAACAATCATGTATGATAAAGAACACAGTAAAACTGTGGATTGCAATTAACTTCATCGGAGAGTGTTTTGCAAGATGAGCAAATAATAAAAAAAATATATTAACATGGTAAACAAGCATGGTCTTGCAATACAAGTAGAAAGTATAGTATACGCTTTTTATGCTCTTCTCTCTCTCTCTCTCGCTCGCTCATTTCAGAATTGTGAGTAATCGTCTCCCATGCTTGGTCTTAGTGCATGTGCATCACTCTTATAGTCAACGTCCTTGCATGTCATTAGAAAGATTCCTTGTTAAAGTGGCACAAAAAGAAAAAAAGGTTTCAGAAAGCCACACAGGGAGCTGTGTTTCCCTTAGTGTGTGTGTATGTGTATCTGTGTGTGCGTGTGTGTGTGTGTGTGAAAGTCGTCCTACACAATAACACCCTGCCACACACTCTGCCCTCTCTCTCTCTCTCTGCGCATGCACTAAGTGGTGTGAGGAGAGCGCGTAGAAGGCTCCCCCGCCCCATTTCTTTTTTTAGTAGCGAATGTTTTAATGTTGTTTTTAATTGAAGGAACACCTTTGCATTAATAAAGCTGTTGTCTTTCTTGTGCTTGAAATCAAAGTGGTCACTTAAATATGGTGTGACGAGAGAAAAAAGAGCTCAGAGTCAAGAATAACGTTCAGCACAAAACCTTTATCGGCCTCTTTCAGCATCACAGAATTATAATACAAAACATTTTCGGGGGTGAGAAGCACACCTGAGCTCCTACTTCGTTCTCTCCTTCTCACACACACACACACCTCCGCAGCACACACACTGGGGGAGGTGCGGCAACTCCTAAAAGGGCAACATACATACATAATGTGGTACAGTATATACAACATAGTAGTGGCCGTTACAATGGCCAGGGGTGTGCCCTATAAGAATTTGATGGCATTTCGCTTTCAGCTGGGTCTGCGTCACTGGCATCTGTTTTGTCCGTCTCCATCTTTTTTGTGAATTTAGCGCGTTCAT
Organism: Heterobranchus longifilis; assembly: GCA_028570985.1. Classification (NCBI taxonomy): domain Eukaryota; kingdom Metazoa; phylum Chordata; class Actinopteri; order Siluriformes; family Clariidae; genus Heterobranchus; species Heterobranchus longifilis. Next base: position 9,269 of record JAOVVB010233362.1, read on the forward strand.
TCTCCCCGCCCATCAATTAAACAGAGCAGTGGTTTCCGTGGAGCAATTTTTTTCCTTCTCAGTGCATTATTTTTTATAATTTTTCATTTTCATTCATTTATTTTTTACTCAGTCCATTGGAGTTTATGGTGACCTTGTGTGGTTATACTAAATTCCTATAAGCATTTACTCATTACAGTTTATTGAAATGTGTCTAATGTCTAATGAACAAAAACAACAAACTCCCTTTGCTATTGGAAATTATATTCAGTAGATTACAAGATAATTAATAGTAAGTCACACTCTTTAGTAGTTTTAATTTACATCATGTGGATGGCCGTGTGCTTGTGCGTCGCTTACCTTCACTGCCACAGGGATGCACAATGGGAAGAAGTGTAATGCTGTAGAGATCTATGTAAAGATGTTCTGCTGGGAAACCTTGCGTCCTACCTATCATATGAGGATGTTGCTTTGACACAAACCACCTACTTAAACATTGTTGCAGACTGCAGGGTTCCCTTATGGCAGTGCACTATTTTTTATACACAAAGTTATACAGTTTTTTCTATTAATCTGATGAAGAAGATGAAACAAAACTAGACATAGACTTAGAGCAGTTAATAAAGTATAGATATGTGCTGAAATTCATTTCAATCAAACCCATGCTCCAGTTAATGTGACAACAGCCATGCAAAGAACATTTATAACACTTTCTATAGCTGTGATGATCACCAAGTAAATCAACAGTGTTGGGGGACGTTACTTTTTAAAGTAACTAATTACATTGCAAAATTACTGTGTTTATAAGGTAATCAGTCACATTATAGCGTTACTTTCTGATAAAAGTAACTAGTTTGAGTACTGTTCCATTGCAGAAAATGAAAACTCCTTTGCGATTCCTTATGCATGTTGTTTTAGTCAAGACCTTTATAA
>JAOVVB010233363.1:0-10180 GCA_028570985.1 Heterobranchus longifilis
TATACACTCTCCCTGCTTGGTTTTCTCTCGTAAACAAACATCCTTTTGTATAATAATCAGGGAACTTTGAGTGCTTGTGCGTAGCCATGGCTTTTCTCACATGGCAGCATTTTTCAGGGGGGGATGATCGCCGAGCTTAGAGGATGCTCATTAGCACTGCAGTATCCGTGTCTCGGTCGGCACGGCCTCAGTTATCACATCATCTCTCTAAACCTCGGGATCCGTGGCGAGATAAGGAGCAAAGACACACCAGCACATCCTCGGCACTCACCCTCCTCCTCCTCCTCCTCCTCCTCCTCCTCCTCTCTACCTCCTCCTCCTCCTCCAGCGCAGTAACAATTACCCCTGATGCTTTCTGTGATGTGGCGATCGTGCCGAAGCTCCCTGGCTGTGACACAAACAGCCCTGTTCTTGTGATGTGAAATAAACACCAGCTCACAACTCATCAAAGCCTGTGAGATTCTCCAATCCTCTTTAGGGGTGAGTGGATTATCCTTCCTAACCCAAATACTCTCTCCGCTCCCTGACTGCCACGGACAATCGTGTTGGGCCACACTCTGCATACAGCGCAAATTACCTCAGCTGAGGTCAGACAGACGGATACAGAAACTGGGCTGTGTCTCGGTGCATATTTCCACACGTAGCCGTGCGATCATGCAACTGGTTTGGAATGTAAATCATTGTTTATTCACAAAGACGTCCCACAGTGGGCGTGACCTGTGTTTGACCCACCGCTTGACTAACTATGCTTAGTTGAGCTCTTCTTTCTCGTCTTCCGACATCCTTGTTACTCTGAAAGCAGCAGCAGACAGCTGCTACTGACGAGGTCTGAAACCAGCTTTCTACTGCTTTTGAAAATACACCAGCGACACCTGACATCATGTGAGAAACGGTGACAAAATAATCCCTGGATGCATTGTGAGCCCAGAGGTAGCTTGCAGGTGTGTGTGTGCGTGTGTGTGTGTGTGTGTGTGTGTGTGTGTGTGTGTGTGTGATGTATAGGAGATTGTGGGAATGCACAGACACTATTGGTGCAATATTCAACAACTTGAGTGCAGAAACTAAGGATGCACCGATTCTGATGTTTAAAATAACAATTTAGCCGACAGCCAGTGCTGATGTTTTTGTTATTTATTCCCCCTTTTGTACCAGAGAAACAAACAAATCTTCATTATTAAAAAAAAATAACTGAACTGTTTTTAGGTAATTCAGTATTTCATTACACTATCTTTGTATGAGCACAAATAACTCACACAGGAAACAACCTTTAATATGACTTCTCTCAAATTAAAAACATCTCTTTGAAAAATAACTGCTTCAAAAGCCTTTAAAAAAAAATATTTTTACAACTGCCTATTCAATGAGAAGAATTTTTCACGACTTACATAGCCCAACAAAAACATTGTTTTTGAGATACATACATCAGATGTAATTAAATGTAAATGTAAAAGCAATTAGAAACATAAATAGGGCTATTATTCACCTCTTGTGTTTTTCATACAGAATACAACGTTCTCCCACACGGCTGACTTTTTCTTTCACTTTTATTTGTAAACAAACCACATGTGTGCACGGCGGCCCTCGAATCCAACTGTAAATAACCAACACAACATTTAGCCCAAAATTGATGCGACACAACAGATAAAACGTCCTCTGCCATCAGTGAATACCATCTTGTTTGCCGATAGCGATCAACACTGCGAATATCGGCCGATACCGATCTTCGGCCGATGAATCGGTGCATCTCAAACAGAAACATACTCGTCTCTGCTCCATTTTGAACTAAAAAAAGACCACTTTAATTCTCTTTAACTGAATGCCTGTGGACAAAAAAACTAAAGAGAAAAATACCAAAAAAACTCACTTACTCTATCCCCCTTTTCTTGCAAATTTTTCCCATCATGCTCATAATAAAGACAAACAATGCTATGAAAAGAAAACAGTCATTAAAATCCGGAAATGTTTTACAGACCCTGGCTTTACTCAACATCTAATCCAGCTGATTCAGGGAGGAAACTCCTGAGAGTCCGTCCATAATGACTTCTGGCACCGACACATCAAGCTCGCTTTCGACAGGACTGAGCAGGGTAAAACAAAAATACAGTGCTCTGGGGAAGCACCTGTGGCCAAAACACACACACACATGCACACACACACACACACACACACACTGTTGGTGCAGTATGGGGAGGGGTGGCGGTCATTAATTGAATTTATGGAAATAAAGGCTTGAATTAAACATTTTTCCTTGATTAGATTAGTATATCAATTACTTCTTTATCACACACTTGGGCCGCATGCCAAAACACATAAAGTAAAGTTTGATTGGGGGGGAACAGACAGAATGATAGATACACAGAGAGAGAGAGAGAGAGAGAGAGAGAGAGAGAGACATAAAGACAGACAGAGTAATCCAGTTAATGATGAACTAGAGGAGTGTTAATCAGAGGATGCGCTGGTGTGTTGATTGGATCCGCCTGCTGCGAGGGGTAATCCCATCTGCTGCACGAGGAGGGGGTGAGGCCGCAGCTAGAGGGGACAGTCTCTGCTGCGGGAGGACATTTTTGGCCGAGCTCGTTTCTAAAGACAGATTTGTTAAATTGAAGTAGGAGGCGAGGTTTAGTTGGGTGTGACTCCTCGCGGCCTTTGAAGACGAATGCATACAGAAACCAAAAGCGAACGCGTACAACAGCCCGCGGAGCACATAAATCCCACCTTTGTGTTTGAACTTTCCATTGTGCTCCTGTGCAGCGAGCGGCGGTGGCTCGGCAGGTTTGGCGTGCTTCGTGCATCCGTGTGTTTACGAGCGACGAGGCCTCCCGGCCAAGCGCTGTGTCAGTCCAGTCAGCCTGTTAGTAAACAGCCCAAACTCTGAGTCATGTTTTTTTTTTTTTTTTTTCCTCTCAGCCAATCGATACGATCATCAGCGGAGCCCTGACCTCATGATCGGGCTGGAAGGACGTTTATGCAGCATTTATTGTGTCAGGATCTGGTTTCAACCAGGAGGGCAATCTCACTGTTTTTATCAACAGAGAAGAAGAGAAGAAGAGAAGAAGAGCAGAAGAGCAGAGCGCTGATTTATTCTCTGCTCTCTGGCTCATCTGGACCTCAGTTGACTAACACTCCTCTCGTGTGTTCACCTCAGCAGCCCTGCAGTGAAATACGATGCGTTTTATCACTGATGTGCAGACAGCTCTCAGGCGATGTCCACACTACTATGTTTTTGTTTAAAAATGCATAACTTCAGGCTACATTTACACCTCCTCCAGCATTTCAGAACCCCTAAAACAGAGATGTTTGGAAACGCTGCTGACTCTGTTTTTGTTTGAAAGCTGCAGGCTTGTGTTTTAGTCAACAAATCCTCCAAACCTTACGACCACATAAGTCGTTTGTTCCAACCCTCTGATGCGACTCATACGAGTGTTTACTAAATAAGCGCCCCTGGTGGTGGCGGGAAATACGACCCACAGGAGCATTTTCCATCCTCATACTTAAACTTTTAAACATGTTGTTAACGTTTTGAAACGGTCGCTGTTTGGTTAAGTTTAGGCCAAACTACTTGGTTAGAAAAAGATCGTGGTTTGGGTTAAAATCAGTACATTTGTTACTTCACTTCTGTCGATATGCACATGACATAATTACACATGTGATGTAGAATGTGATGTAGTTCCGTTTGTTACCTAAAGTTAAAATAACTCACCGTTTACTTTTATTTTCAAACAGGACACGAACACCGGTCTCCTGTCCTGTGCTTGTTTGATCCATCCACCCCCCCCATGTCCACCTAAACTCTCTTTCTTGGTTTTAATACTGTTATTAAACTTCCTGTTTTGGCCCCGTCATAATTACTACAGCCACTAGAGAGCACCGCCTAACATTAAATGTAAATATGGGTCGTAACTGCTGCTTGTACAAACGACCTGTGGTGGTTTTCAGTGGAGGACAGTCTTGGACCAGAACCTCCAGGAAGTGCGCCGACTGTTGACAGTGGCCAAACGGTGGTATTACAACTATGGCGACCGTTACGTGATGCCATTGGCCCCAAAAATACTTTTTCCCATAGACTTACATGGTGAAAGAGACGTCTATAAATCCGTGGATTTTTTTTTTTTTGGCGCCACAACCCCCGCAAAATGACTCGTTTCACTATCAGGATTGGATTTGATCCGTTTGGTTTGATAACATTTTGAAAATCTAGAAGAGCTGCAAGATTGAATTATTTAATCCCCACTCTGGATGCAGCCGGCTCCGTCAGCAGAAGTCTCTGTAACACCTGCTCTGTGGGCCTGACAGCGCAGGAGCAGTGCCGATCATCAGGGGAGTTTTCGAGGAGGCAGTTGAGCTTTTTAGGCTTCATGTGCCACTGAGCAGCTTTTATATGAACGGAGCTCCGCCTCCAACTCTGTATCCAGGTTTTTATTATACATCCATGGTAAGGACGGACAGACATTTTTAAAAAGGATGACACAGACACCCATCACGCCCCTGTCACGTGACCCTTTTCCGTTAGAAAACAAATGACATCAGCCTTGACTGCCAGTGCTTCATTCAACATGGATAACAAATTACAGCCGTTTCTGACCTTGTTGTCGATGGTAGCAGCTGTAAAATTCTGCATTTATAATGCAACTACTGCCTACGTGCACAGGAGTAAAGCTATTATTCAAGCGATTTGCGACAATTACCGTGCAGCGCTATCAGCCTTGCACTGTATTTACACCGGCACACACACGCCCAGTGTACGTGAATGGTCTTTCTTTAGTGAAAACGTAGTTGCGTTGATGTAGCCAAACTGTAATCCCCCCCCCACACACACACACACACACACACTACAGTATATGTGATCACAGAGAATCCCCCCTAGCCTGCTGTCCCACATTGCTCTTGGCACCTTTTAGTCTATATTTCTCACTCTACGCCACACTAGCCCTTGGCAGTGTCCTGGTTTCCCTACCTCCACGTGCCATGGTACAACTGCCTGAAACGCAGCCAGCACCGGTCAGCCGAACCCAAAGCCCTGGCACTCAGTGGGGCACCGTTCACGTGACAGATTAACTCTCCGCTGCTCTCCTCTCTGCTGTCCGTTACGCTCTGCTGGCTCCCTGCTCGGCTGCAGGCCGCCCATATGGATCTCCTCCTACAGATTAGCCTGCGGCTGACAGAGGACTGTAGAAAATATCCCATGTTAAACATGTCACGCCTCAAAGCGCCCAAACACCAGCCAGCCTTTGAGCCGGCAAGAGGCAAAGGTTAACAGACACCTATTTTCACAATACACACATCTTTAGTGATATGGCTGAGGAAGTCGGGCCTTGATGTGAAAGATTCAGCACAGATATGAAAGAACTGCAGAAACAAATATTGTATATAAAGGTCCCATAGTGTAAAAAGTGAGATTTCCATGTCTTCTTTTCAAATTCTAAAGCAGGTCTAGATGCTATATAAATACTTTGAAAACTGAGAAATGCACACAGCCCGTATTCAGAAACTGTGCCTTTAAATGAGCCGTCAAACTTAGGTTAGGTTGTGATGTCACAACTATACTATGTATAGATAGAAAGTGGCGCTACAGTGCCGTTATAGTCATTCCTCTGCTGCAATGACGGTGCAGGGATGCAGAGAGCGCAGATGCAGAAGACCCAGAAACGCTGACCAATCAGAGCAGACTGGGCTTTTTCAGGAGGCGGGGCTTAAAGAGACAGGTGCTAAAACTGAGCGTTGAATACAAGTATATTCAGACAGTATGAGAACAGTAATGTGTTTTTCAAACATTAAAGCATGCAAACATGTTCTAGTAGAAACCTAAAATACAAGTATGAACCTGAAGATGAGCACAATATGTCCCCTTTAAGTTTAGTAAAATACTTTTTGTATAAAATACCAAACTCTGCACGCTGACAGTGATACCTGTTTGCTTTGCTGCTGTGATGTATTTCTGCTTGAACAGAGACACATCTGAGAGGAAGGCGCTGCTAAAGTAAACACTTTGACCTGCTACTCACTTCTGTTCATGAATAAATGAATACATACATAATGCATCCGTTCTTTTGTGACTGTGTATTTACACATGCATCACGCTCTTCAATTATACATGGTCAAATGTGCGTTTCGGCGCGTGTATTTTCATGCACTTTTGTTTTATGTGAAGTGTAATATGCGCTATGAGATTTATGCGTTCGTGCGTTTGTTTGCTAACAGCGGCGGTGTGTCCTCTACATGTGTCCTTTCCTTTCATGCTTGTTTGTAGACTTTGACTACCCATGCATATATAAATGCTCCCATGACGGATTCACTAATTCACATTGTAAATCCCATGCAAAGAAATAATTAAGCTGATTTAATGTTATCTCCTTTTAGAGAGATGTGCAAGTGTTTGAGGAGGAAGCGTGATTTATATCTCCCAGCCGCTCTCCCCCCGGCTTTAACCGTATTTCTGGCCCCGCTAGATAGAACGAGACAGTGAGAGCTGCCTCGCCACAGAACACGGATTAATATTTAATCCAAACAAAAGTCTAATTAGTGAAGCCTGCCCCGCACTTGGAACTGCCACGAGGCCGAAGAGGGCACGGCACGGCGCTTCGCCTTTGACTCGAGATGGACCCGGCGTAAACAAAAGACGACGTGTTGTTAAGATCCTGCGAGTGCGCGGCGGCCGCGCGGCTAATCCTGTTAGAATGCGTCCAAGCCGAAGATGTCTGGGAGCGCGCGCGGCTCTCTGTGATCAAACACCTCCTAGATGAGGGCTGAAAGGACGGAAGCTAAGCTAATCATAGTGTTTAAGACATCTCAGCGCAGGCCCCCGAAATGAACATAGATTAATCATTAATGCTCTACAGCGCTGCACTGTGATCATCAGGGGAGGCCATGTGGGCTGGAGGAGGGAATAAGACTAATAGTGTGTGTGCACGTGTGTGTTAGGAGTAAAAAAAAAAACTAAAAAACAATTGCAATCTAGGTGCTCTCCTGTGTGCTTTTTTTTTTATTGGCTGGTGCTGACAGAGTCAAACGGCAGTAACCATATTAAACATTTCATCACAGAGGAACATTTACTCTGCTCCTGCATTGTTAGGACCATCTGCACCCTCCACACAGCCAGTACAGTCCGTATACAAGACTACACTCATTTATGTGCGAGTAAGACAGATTGCAGCCACACAATATAAACTCACTGTGGTAATCACATTAAAGTGAACGAAATCAGAAAAGAAAGGAAGGGAGGGAGAAGGAGGAGCGGAGAGATAGAGGGGTAACACGGAGGGGAGAGCTGGAGGCTGCTCCTGTCAACAGTATGGATAAAGACAAATGGTGTATCACTGCTCTCTAGCCAGGCAGAAAAACACCACGTCCGCGTTTGTCTGCTCCTGGTTTCTCTCCCTGTCATGTCATAATCAGCAAAAAAACTCACTGTCACGAAAAAACACACTCCGAGTCCGACGCTCCGACGCATTCTGACTCCCAACTCGTCAACAAATACTGACGCTCGGTCAGCGGCCCTACGCTTCAAACTCTGACGCTCGAGGAACCGTCGAGCACCAGTTCTGGACGTGTCAGGGATGGCGTGTCAGTTTCCGCTCGTTACATGCACAGCGTCTTTTCAAAACAAACTTCCGTGTTTACAGGAAACGTGCAGTTTCAGCTCGTTACATGCATACAATGTCTTTTCAAAATAAACTAAATATATATAGCTATAAAGATTATAAACTTTAAAGCTAAAAATCCTCACCGCAGCAGTCGCGGGTTTGACTCCCGGCCCTTTGCTGCGTGTCGCCTCTCTCTCTCTCTCTCTCTCTCTCTCTCTCTCTCTCTCTCTCTCTCTCTGCTTTCCTGTCTACCTTCAGCTGTACTGTCAATAAAGGCAAAAAACAGAAGAAAAAAAAACTTTCAAAAAACCAAATAAAAAGGTTTACTTGGTTAAGTTGAGGAAAAGATCATTGTTTGGTTAAAAATACATAACTTACATTCGTGCCGTTAGTTAAGAACGACACATAACGAACGTTACGTAAGAAAGTTAACGTAAACGTAAAAAGTCAACGTTGACTTTTGGTTTCACACGGATCACTAACATTAGTCTCCTGGGTTAAAGTCTGTTTGTTTTTTCACATGTAACATGTGTCGTGTCTTTTCAAACTTCCAACGTAAGTTTCCTTTGTTTTTGGGTTTATTGATTAGGTTTAGGAAAAGCTTGTGGTTTGGGTTCAAATAACTTGCTCACGTTTGTTACGTAACGTAAAGTTAATTTACTTTAAAAAAGTGAACCTTGACTTTTGGTTTGGGACAAGAACAGAAGCCCAGACCTCCTCCCTGCACAGACCGTCTCTTTAAACTACGTCAGTGAGCTTCTGATAATAATAATAATAATAATGATGATGGATGGATGGAGGGCTCCTCGGTGCGTTGGTATCAGACGCAGAGGGCCACTGAAGCGTCGGTATTTGACCAGTTAGGAGTGAGAACGCCCTGGAAACACACACTCTGACTGTCTGTCTGTCAGTGTCGCTCACTCTGTGGGCAGATCTGATCATGTGTTTTACCCCTCATTGAAACGCACCACATCCTGGGCGTGCAGCCGTATGTATGGCCAGATGGAAAGCAGGCCCAGGAAGTGACCTTACACCCTCCTGTCTCCTCTCATCTCTCCTCTCTGCTGTACTCCCCTGAATGCACTTCACATGCATTCTTCTTGCAGCCTCCTCCTATTCTTTCCCATATATAATCAAACGTCAGGATTTCATCTCCGCTACCTCTCTTCTTCCCACCCGTTCAGTCCATTCTCCTCCGTCATCGCCCCGTCTTTCCCTCTCGCTCTGCGCCTCTTTGGCATCCACTGCTGTCCAATATGGGCTCTTGGTGTCTGCAGGAGCTAAAGCCCCACTCAGTAGAGAGAGCATACAATGAAATGAGGGGATTTGCGAGGCGCTCCATTGTTCCATGTATTCATGCAGTATAATGGGACATTTCCGTCAGACTGGAGAGAGGAGCGGTAGCCCAGCTTGGGGATCAGAGAGCCCTGGCTTCACACGGAGCTGCTGAATATAGTCAACATTAACTCCCACACAAAGAGCCTCTGAGGGCCAATAATACAGAGCAGGAAACACGGCTCAGAAGACGATAGTGTCACGTATAGTATAGTGATATTTCCTCTGCTGTTTCGTTGATTTCTGCTGAAATGATCAGTAAATTATTCAGTACGTTGACCATTTCGATGAGCTTCTAAAATGTGAGGATTTGCCGCTTTATAACTGAATATATTTGCGTTTCGGACTGTCGGTCGGACAAAACAAACAGTATAAAGATGTCGATGTTGACACTCCCCATGGGAGGTTTGTCTCCATGGTGTCAAAATTCAACAACACTACCCAACGTGCTGTGCATCAGTGGTGATGTAACCGCTGCCACTTAGTGAAATATCAGTTATAAGGAAATGTGCACCAACAGGTGTGTTTTTTTTTAATGGTATGTGTTGTTTTTTACATACTGGTGGTGGTTTTAAATACACCAAAGATTATGTGTACATGAACAGATGCGATGCAGTCGTAGTAGAGTAGCCAGCTATGAATTTTTAATGCTGAGGTGAAAGTCTACACCACAAACAAACACTGTGGTTACAACCGTCCATTAACGGGACTATCGCACACAGTGTATAAAAAGCCTCTAACTGTGAGGAAACGTGTGCTGACATTTTGCTCCAATCAATACACACTCAGAGAGAGAGAGAGAGAGAGAGAGAGAGAGAGAGAGAGAGAGAGAGAGAGATGCCATGCTGCAGTGCTGTAGCATCCAAACTGTCCTGGACAGCAAAGCCCTGTACCTGCTGGCTCGACTGCATCCTGCTGCCACAACAGCCGATGAGCAGGGCATTAAGAAGCAATTCTATCACCTTTTTCACACCGCAGAGGCACGCCACAACTCTTAAAGTGGTGATAAAAATGTAAACATTGGAAGTTACACACAAAGACTCATGGATGTACGGTGCAAAAAAAAAAAAAACACAAACAAATGGCTGATAAAAGAAGTGAAAGACACGCACAGTAACAGATGGAGGGGAGAGATGGGGGTGATGTTGGTTGAAAGGATGCAGGAGGAGGCTGAGTTTTGTACTCACAGCTCAGAATAGAGGATGTGCAGGTTGCCCAAATTGTCAGTGTAGTTGGCCGGGCTGAGCCAGGGCAGGACCAGCAGC
>JAOVVB010233364.1:0-10180 GCA_028570985.1 Heterobranchus longifilis
CACAGAAGGGGGGGGGGGGGGGGGGGGGCTGGGGGCCTCGTGCTCTCTCCTGAGCTCTTTAATCAATATCATTAGGAAAATAGAAAGAGACTCGCCCGCATTGTGTGCAAACTCCCCCTCTCTCCAATTCTGTGATGGGGCCTTTTCTCGCTCATTCACCAGGTACTTCAGTGTAGGGCTATTGAGGGCGCTCTGAATGGGACCCACTCCACCCAGAGGGAATATTGTCTGACCGGAGGCTAAAACCTGAGAGACCTTCCTCTCCGTCTCTGCCTGCAACATCACTTCAAAGAAGAATTAAAAATGTGGCACATGAGCGCTATTAATAAATGTATCACAACTGGTCCTTTTTTTTTTTTTTTTGAGTGAGGACCCTTTGCTGCGGCTGGACTCTCTTTCAAAGCCACCAGTCTTCCTCTCCCTCTCCATTCGCTGGCCCACTTTACAGTCCCTAAGAAGTTCTGAAAGTCTGCAGTCTGGCAGAGCACGATACGGCGGCTGCTTTTGAAGATTGGGTAGTGATTAACCTTAGAGAGATTACTGCACACATACAACTTATGTGTATGAGCTGCGTTCTAACAACTTGTATATGCTGGGGTTTTTTTTTGGGGGGGGGGCTTGGGGAAGAGAATTTGATTGGAGAAACACGTCTTAGTCTGTTTTCCCAAGACTTTGGACATCTGTCGGACATCTGTCAGACCTGGAATTGATGCACAAGCTTGGGTGACACGCTCACAAGCTCTCACACACATCCTCTCTCTGTTTCACTGCCATCGTGACTGGCCTGAATATTTCTTTTGATCCACACATACAGCTCCTCTTCCTCTTGTGTTGCCGTTTAATAATTTATCGACATACAGTCACCGGACAAACTGCATCCGCACAGAGAGCGACAGAAAGTGAGAGTAAAAATTTCATTTGGCATAATTGCATGAAAAGAAACTGCAAAACTGGCCTTTTCATCTATTATTGATGTCTGCTTACAAGCCATGCATAATGCAAGGGGCCGTCTTTATGACAACCATGTATTAAATATCATGCTCTGGGGGTCGGAGGGGTCTCGGCCTGCATGCTTTCACTGCCACAGCTAGTTGGCTTTTTGCTCTTTGGTACTGAATAACAGCCTACATGGACAGTGTTGTAAAAGCAACGAGAGAAAGAGGGATCGAGAGTGAGGGAAGGACGTGATAGAGAGGAATTGACAGAGAGAGATGAGATGAAATGGGGAGACATGAGGGAGGGTGTGCAAGCTGACAACGGGTTAACAGGAATCCTTATTTTTAACAACATGTCATCACCAGCCGCCCATCTGCTCCTGTGCTATCAGAGTCCCTTGGGAGTGTGTGCGTGCGTGTGTGTGCATGTGTGCGAATGTGTAAGAGAGTGATGCAAGCAAGCCATCACAGATCAGATCTCTGATCAGCACCAAAAGGAGGAGGAGGAGGAGAGAACAAGGTTAGAGGTGGGTGGCACATAGACATCTCTCTCCTCTAATATCCAAATGGGGTGTGACAGGGGAGGACAGTATAGGAGCGGAGGTGAACGGTGTGTGTGTGTGTGTGTGTGTGTGGTAGGTTGTGTGTGACAGGAAGGTAAAGTAGGATTAGGTGGATCAATCTACAACTGGCCTCCCTGTCTTTGGATGGGGGGATGGAAGGAGGTGATGGTGGTCCAGAAGTAATGAGAGGGAATCTATTAGCGCAGAGGAGAGGGGGTATGAAAACACACAAAGAAAGAGGAGGAGGAGGTGTGTAGGCTATGCTGCACCTCCAGGGGTGGCCCCCCAAAAAAAGGAAGTAGTCCCTGGGGGAAAAAGGGGAGCGAGTGAGGAGAGATGTTTGTTGAAGGAAGTAGTGGGGGCATGGACTTTGTATTCAGAGACAGGACCAACAGCTAGCCGTTCCGCAGGTCACTCATGATTAGCCGGACTATAGCTTTCACAATGCGTGCAAATGTTTTTCAAATGCATCGTAATCTGTCATGGATTCCTGTGAAGAACAGATTACAATCCAGTCTTCTGATCTTCTTCAGGAATGCCTTAAATGATTAGAAACCACAGTGTTTTGCTGACCAAGTAGGCTACATCAACAGCAAACATAATTATCTGACAAGACAGGCCAGTTTAGGACAGACCGAGAACCAATCTCCTCAAATCTACTGTAGTTTACAGATCCATTACAGGATGGAATTCTTCACCAAATCGCGTTAATTCAATAAATACCGGAGCCACTTTCAGCAATTAACTCTACAACGCATTCTCATAAACCGTTTGTATAATATCATATGTAAAGTATTGCACAGAAGTTCATATAAACATTTGTCAGTGGTTTTTCATTCAGTAGTTTTAGACAACAACACTTTGTTAGGTTTAGGCAACAAAATGACTTGTTATGGTTAAAAAAACACTGGGATTGCAATAAAATCGCATTAAAATTCCTACTTCCTACTTGCGGTTTAAAAACATGTCCCGGTCATGTGATAGATGTTATTAATGCTGCGATTAACGTTGTGAAACGGGACTAATTCAGTAGGTTTAGGCTCCAAATATACTGAGTTAGGTTCAGGCAATAAGTGCATTACTTTTCATAGTAACTGCAGGGAATGAACGATTAATCTTGCCTGTTGCTTTGATGCTGGATTTTGTATTTGCATATATAATGCAATGTTTTTTTAAAGTATATAATTGTTAAATTGTGTGATTTCTGTGTCGGACCGCAGCAAGACTAGCTGATGTCATGTTGTATCCTAATAAACTAGTTCCATCTCAGTTCAGTACAGTTAATCTCTTTTGTTCCGTCTTCTATCCTGTTTTCCTTTTTTTTCCCCTCCTGGTTTTGACTTGTTTTTCACTCCGTACTCCGGCAAACTGCAGCCCTCCAGTGGTCCACACCACTTTATCAAAAGTTTTTGAGTGAAAATCTGATGGAATGAAAACATCTTGTTCTGATATTTATGATGATGCACTTTCTTTCTGCACGACATGTAGAGCAAGCAGTCCTCGGTCCTCCTTTGCCTCGCGTCTGCACTGAATCTGCATCTCACATCGAGAACTGAAATCTCACCCCCCCCCCCTTTTCTTCATCTTCTTTCCAATGTCTTTCTCTCATCCTTCAGGCGGGGTAAATGTGAAGGCTAATTAGTCCAGAGAAACCAGTCATACCAAAGAACCATCCCCAGGCCACACACACACATCCTCCTATTGATCTTATATAGCTCCAACACCAGCAAAACCACACACACATTCACACACAAAGCAGAGGCAAACAAACAAGATGCAACAAGAGTTTTTAGAGCAGCATGTATTATAGATGGTACATATGCACAAAAAGTCAGCAAGCTTGCATTATGCAAGTTTTTTTTTTGACCTTGACAGAGGTCAAGTGTTTCAAATATTTTGCATCATGCTCGGAGATGCTGTTTACGGAAACCGGCTGTATAGGAAATGTTTTGCAGCATCGAAAACCTTTTTTCTTGCATTTCCTCTTCTCCTCAGTTCCTCCCGCTTTCTCAGCCGTCCCTTCCCCCCTCTCACTCTCTCCGTTCTCCGAGTCTTTCCCTCATTTCTGATCCATTTTTCATGCATTACTCCATTACTCTCAACTCCCATTTACAGTGCATTACCTCCTCCCATCTTTCACAAACACACTTTCTACTTCTCTCTCCGTCCTTCAGTCACTTTGCTTCCCTCCTTCCCTCTCCTCCAGTGCATTATGACACTTTCCTCTTCCCCTTCACCCCCTTTATTATCTCTTTGTCTCTTCTCCGGTCACGTCATCCCATACTAAGCGTTTCTTTCCCCCTTTATCTTTATTTCCCATCTAGTTTGTCATTCAGTGTACATCGCGGCCGTCTGTCTGCACTGCTGTCAAATTGGTTATTCAAAGCATGCCATGTAATTTGGTACTTAATATTGCCTATTGTCTCTGCTCTATAACAACACAAAATGTACAAATGTCAGCTAATGCAATTAACAAGACTGGCGGTCAGTCAGTCCGTCCAGACATTTATTTACACACATGAATGCGCAGACAAACCAGCAGACTGTCAAATTTGATGAGGTTATATATCACTGCGTTACGAGCTGCAACACTGGCGTGAAACAGATGCGTGGGCAGTGTGTAGAGATGCCGTCCCGTAGCTTGTAAATCAGGCAACTGTGGTGATGTTGTCTTTAGCGAGACGTAATGTACAAAAGACATGCAGGAAGGAGTTCATGGCCGTTTGTCATGTCAAAGGTAGTTCTCTTTGATTGTAGGACACAGCTTGCGGGAGCCCATTTTCATTGCTGTGGACAAAACAAAACAACAAATCATTTTGGTTTGGAATAGCCTGTGATATAAGTGAGATAAATGAAATGTTTTAACAGAATATTTGAAAAAATAATAACCCTGAAATGTTTTGTGGAGGTAATGGCCTTTAGTTGTTTCATTTAATTCTTAATACTGAAATACAATAGGATTTATAGCACTGAAATATTTTACATTGAAAACCATCTATCATGTATTCATGTAGTCAATATAAAGTTGTGGCAATATGTGCAAAAACTTAATTTCCAGTGTACATATGCTGCGGAACGTCCCATGTACTTCCGATTGTTACGTCGCTTTAAAAAACTTAGTGTTTAATTTTATTTTCAACTGGGACACATGAACCCCGGTCTCCTGGGTGAAAGTCCTGTGTTTGTTTGGCCCGCCCACTTAAAGTTACTTCCTGCTTTTTGTCGCCATAACATCAACGACCGCTAGAGGGAGACGCCTCACAATAAAACGTCAATACACGACCGCTAGAGGGCGCTTAACTTTAAAATGTAACAGGTCGTAATAAGCTCCCTGTACAAACGACCTATGGGGACGTTTTTTGGAGGACAGGCTGCCCTCCTAAGCTGGTTGAGAATCTTCTTCACCTGCATAAAATACAGTATACTACTTTGAATCCATTACAGTAAAAAAAAAGGGCTTTGAGTAAACTATAACCTTCATCAACATCTATCTGTCACCACGAGGAATTACAGCGACACTGGGCAAAAGTTGTGACTAACACATGAACTGGTAGAACCAGGCCTCGGAGCGATCCACCAGACAGGCTGTCCACTCTTGCAGGGTCACCTTCCTGTTCCTGTCACGGTCACATGACCTGCAAACACAGCACAGTGTAACACATGGTGACCTCATAACATGTCATGCATTCACTCATGCTCTTAATGCACTTGTTCCACGCACACACAACATGACACATACACACACAGAGATGATATAAAGACACAGAGATGGAAACAACTGCATTAGGGCTCTTCAACAGCCATTGTCTTTCAATTCACCCTGCAGCGTTTTCTCTGAAGGGTACTCCTTCAATTTGTGTTAATCCATGGGCAGCGGGAGACACAGTGGGTAATAAACATTATCATTGCTGGGAATGGCTTGACATTGACACAGCCAGCCCTACTCCCACAAAACCTGTCACTGCAGACTGGCAGAGAAAAGGGGGGGTTGGGTGGTGGTGGTGGTGGGTGTATGGATGGTAGAGAAAAGGGGGAAGAGATGGAAGGATGAATGAAAATGAAGGAAGGATTGGCAGAGAGGGAGGCAGAGGATAAGTGTATTTGAAGATGAAAGTAGGAAGGAAAAGAAGTGCTTCAACATGGAGGAGGAGTGAGATGATGGAGAGATGGTGTGGTCATGAGATCGGAGGGGAGGAGGACACAGGAAGCGCGTGTTGGCATGGAGGATGAATGGATGGATGGATGGCGTGCAGAGAGAACAGCATGGTGGGAGGTGCAACTTGGTCACAGAGCGGGGGCGAAATGCATCGCCGTGTGACATTTTTAACCCTTGGTGTTTCAGTAATTAGCTGGAAAGTAACATATTGCGAGAGACAGAAGGTTCACATTATGAACCTTTATGTGACAGGAGGTGATGGTGATATGAACATGGTGAGCAACACTGGCCTTATTGACTACTCAGTCACCTTATGGTAAGTAGGATTTTACCTACTTATCAAATAGTCCATGTAATGATATATTTGTGCCCTTCCTTCTACTAGCTTCCTGAAACTACATGCAAAAATTAATCATATGAATACTATGATGGTACGTGCTTCTGACAACAAAACATGCCAATACTGAAATCAGTCAACAAAGTTAAACATCATATAATTTCTCCTGTAAGTGTTAGCTGCTGTTGGTGGGACTTACTGAAAGAAAGGCGTAGCACAGTGCTCCAGTGGCATCCTCTTGTAACGCAGCTTCTTCAGGTCCCTGCGGCTCAACTTGCCATCGCTGTTCTTGTCCAGTACGGAAAATCTTTGCTAAAATGAGAGAAGAAGAGAGATAAGACGTGGAAAAGAAGCTAAATGTTCAACTTCTCATTATTTGCACTGCTTATTTTAACGTATATGGTAATAAATCAAATGCAGGTAAACAAGCAATGCTTGCGACATGGCAATGTCGGTCTGCAGCTATTGGATGGATTGCCATGAAATTTGGTACGGACGTTCAAGGTTTTCAGAGGATGAATGATTTTGTCCCAAACAGCCACATAGGTCAATTGTTCCGACCCTCCAATACTCACAGGAGTGTTTCCAAAATTAGCGGCCCTATGGTAGGAGATCAACACTTCCTCAAACCCGTGGTTAACGTTGTGAAAGGTTGCAATTTGGTTCACGCTTTTGGCACCAAAACTAGTTTTCGTTCAGGAAAAGATTGTGGTTTGGGTTAAAATCAGTACATCTGTTATGTTACTTCACTTCCGTATGTACATTTTCATGTAATTACATATGTGACGTTCAATGTGACGTAGTTACGTTTGTTACGTAAAGTTAAATTAACTTAATGTTGTAGTTTCAAATGGGACTCAACCACCGATCTCCTGGGTCAAAGTTCTGTGTTAAACTGACTTTCTGGGTCCTAATACAGTATGTTACATGACTTTGTGCTTTGCTCTTGTCATAATTACTACGTCCACTAGAGGTCGCTGCCTAACAATAAATGTAAAAAATATGGCTCGCAATAAGCTGTACAAACGACCTATGGGGTCGTTTTTCGGGGGCAGGACAATCTCTGCAAAACTCATGACATTCCTATCAGCATCAGCTGCACTTTGTGAACTGCCACAAAATATTTCTATTCCAAAAACCTGTATAGAATTTTTCAGATCATCAAAACAATGCATTTTCTTTTAATTCATTTGAGGCCAGGAGGTCAAGGTGGCTGGCGGGAGCATATTAAGTTATCCCACCATTGACCATCTTATTGAATAATTTAGTGATTATTGACCAAATCCTATTTATACATCTTGTTCTTGAGAGCCCCTGTCTCATTCTGTGGACGACCACACCACAAGCAACACAAGAACTTGCCACTTACAGTCGGTTGTTAACATCGATTTCTCGCTGGACAATGCATGAAGCGCAGTTTGTATATTAACACGACGACGGTGTCTGGTGTCAAAAACAACTTATGTTTAGTGTCATGTTACCCTGGGAGTGAAAGTTATCCCTTGGTATATTCTTCTTCCGGCTATAGTTCCTTTAGCATTACATTTTGTTGTGGATATTGATTTTATTTGCATCATTATAAATCATGTTTCATATTCTACAATCATCTTTTCCTCTTGGGTGCAACTCAGTCTGCTGCTTAGGCTCATTTTAAAGGAATACTTCACCCACAAAATGATCATTCGTACATCAATTACTCACCAAGTGTTACGTTGAGTTTGTGAAGAAAACAACGAAATCTAAAAACTGAGAAAAGTCTTGATGCATCAGTTTAACAACAGCAAAGCTGTACCAAAAACATCCATTTACAAATTCTGTCATTAATCCAGTCGTATGTTCAGTACTTGCACATGCATTTTCGCTAAAACCTTACTATTTAGACACAGACGAGTCGTGCGCCTGCATGCACAAGTTTCTCGGATGAGTAGCATAAGTGTCATAAATAGTAAGGTTTTAGCAAAAATGCACGTGTTTGGGAAGTCATGAGCATATGACTGGATAAATGAGACTTGGTGAGTTTGTATACTCGTGTTTTGTTAAACGTGGCCTCCTATTACTTCAATGCATCAAGACTTGGATTCTCCGTTCACCGTGGAGGCATGCGAGATAAAGTTTTCTTCACGAATTCAAGGTAACACGCGGTGAGTAATTGATGTACAAATGGTCATTTTGCGGGTGAAGTATTCCTTTTAGCATGAAGCTTCGGGCTACCTGTGCTAGCTGTGTCCTGTGGGCGTGGCTGAGGCAGCTCTGGGGCGGGGCAGCAGGTGCATAGGACTCTCCCATACGACTCAGGAGCAGAAACCAGTCCAGGAGACGATATGGAAACTGGTTTAACTCCTCCTCGGTGCATTTAGCCTTTGGGACTGATCAACAAGGATAACAGAGCTACTTTGGCAGGCTGCAGTACACAGTGGAAATTGTGTGTAATATTTTAATAGTGTGTGTGTGCGTGTGTTTACCCAGACAGGGTCCTGTGTGAGCCAGTCCTGTGCGCCGTCTCTTTCTGCAGGCTTCTTTATGCAGCAAACAGTCATTCCCATAGGTCTTTCCCAGAACACTGCACACTGGTGCCCTCTGCCTGATCGCACGAGCCGGTGCACAAATGCAAAACTTTATGTGAGCTGGATTAAATAAACTGCTGTACTTTATGATTTCATCCCAAAATCATCAGCAAATCCAAACACAGTGAATAAGCAACTTTCCATACAGAAAAATACAGAAAATGATATAATAACATATATAAAAAATAAATGTTACTCGTGTTTACCGTGGACAGGACTGAGGACAAACACACTTGGGGACGAGGACTCCATTTTCCTGAATTACCTTGCACCAAGATCCCACTGGACTGTGGCATTTCAGCAGCTCACAAAGCTTTTCTGAAACACAAAGAAACATTCTTGTTGCTACATAATTTATCTGTTTCCTAGTTTCATGTCTGTGTTTTCTTTGCCTGATTACAGGCCTGTTCCGATGACCGCTTATTCAGCTTTCAGGGCTGATTAAAGGTGTTTTGGATGAGAGCATCATATAAAATGTCCCGTAAGGGTCTATTTAAGATAATGAAATGTCATCCGGTGATGGATGAAAAAAGTTAATTAGAAGAAGGAAAAACTAAAGCAAATGAATGATGGCAACCATCTGCTTTTCAATCATTGCTATAGGCCTGCATTCAATTTTTGGTCCACAGTTTACAAATGACATATGCAAATTCATGTAATCATAACTGTATAGATCCTTGTCTGCTCATTAGTTTCATTACACATCGTTGAGACACTACAGGCAAAACATTGTTTTTTCATGCACTGGTCAATTTTGAGATTTTCTTTTGGACTAGTGGAAAGAAAACATCTAAAATGTACATTTAGATGTTTATTTTACTACACTTTGTCTATTTGCGTCTGTAGATTTCTCCTAAATTCACCAAAAGTTAGCATTGGATAATGCCTCATTTGCATATTTAAGCATAACATTTCAGGAAACTTGTAATACAAAAAAGAATTGCCTTAATGCAAGTAAGTAACTAAAGAAGTTTCCTGGTGGTATTTATTAGATGCATTTTATTTACTCTATTCACCTGTAGTGCCTTGCCAGATGTATGGAATTTCACACTCTGAGCCAGAAATCTTCACACCAAACTTTCCAGTTTCATTCCTTCAGGCGGGTTTTACAGAAGGATTTGTTCATATATCATTCTGATTTTTACAACATTTTATCCCTAAATACATGGCAAAAACTGATTTTCTTAATGGTTGTTGACAGTATTTTCTGATTCATGGAGCAATAAAAATTAATTCCCTATAATAACCTTTGACTCTAATATGTTAATGCTAATATGTTAATAAAATGAAACAAGAATTTTGAACCTTACTTTATCCAACGTTCAGATTTCTGTTCTGCACATATTTAAAGAAAATGCCTAATTTGCATATTTAGGAATAACATTTCAGAAAACGTGTAATAAAATAACGAACTGTCTTAATGTAAGTAATCAACTAGGGAAGTTTCATGGTGATATCTATTAGTTAAATGGTTTTACCCTATGCAACTGTAGTGTCTTTGCCAGTTTTTAGATGGTGACCTGATTGTTTACCAGCTATATAAACAATTTAAAACAGCATTTTCATTCCTTGATGTTGGAAAAAAAGATTGCTGCAGCCCATGATGCTTTTTTGTACCTTGGAAT
>JAOVVB010233365.1:0-10180 GCA_028570985.1 Heterobranchus longifilis
CATCTTGGTTTTTTGGAGCCAGAAGTGACCATATTTGGACGAGAGGGTGAAGCTGGGGAGGAGCGAGGGGTGGATCTAGCGAGCGGCTAGCCACCGGTCACTCTGTGCATAACTTTAAGCCTTAATATAATTTAAACAGGTGAGTTATATAAACTGTTTTTTGTACCAGGCTGTAAACATGTTGTTTTCTGCTGTAAAGTTAGGTATTTTATCATGGGGGTCTATGGGGATTGACTCGCTTTTGGAGCCAGCCTCAAGTGGCCATTCGAGGACCTGCAGTTTTTGGTACTTCTGCATTGGCTTCATTTTTCAGCCCTGGAGGTTGCTGCTTAGTTCTGTATCAACTTAAAGAAACAACAGCTCTTAAATCTGTATATCTCTTTGATCCACGTGGAAAGCCTTAACTGCTCCTAGAAACCACTCCTGCAGGTTCTTCTTCTTGTTTTACGGCGGTTGGTATCCAGCTGATTGGTGCATTACCGCCACCTGCTGCAGGTTCTGTGTCGACTGGAAATGATGTTGATGCTCAACAATGAGTTTACTAACACAGTGACAGAAACCTGTTTATGTGCTTTGCTTATCTTTTCATTGTCTTTACCTTTGCTGTGAATATATTTTCTCTTTATATTTATACTCTTTGTATCCACTAATGTTATATCTTCTTATCCTCAAGCTGGGAAGTTTTACTTTTACTCTGCAGTTAAGGTACACAGGAGATTATGCAATGGACAGAAAGTTAATTCACAACTATTTTGATAATTGATTGTCATTAGTCAAGTAATTAAGCAGATAATGCATTCTATGGTTCTCTGATTTGCTGTTTTTCTCTCTTTATATTTATACTCTTTATATCCACTGATGATCTTTATTGTTATCTTTGTGTTCATGTCATTTTAAATGCCTGACGCTGGGAAGTTTTACTTTTACTCTGCAGTTGAAGTACACAGGTGATCATGCAATGGACAGAAAGTTAACTAATAACCATTTTGATTATTGATTATATCATTAGTCAAGGAATTAAGCAGATCATTTATTCTATGGTTCTCCGATTTGCAGTTTTTTCTCTCTTTAAAACTTGAAATTGTGGGGGTTTGGACAAAACAAGCAATTTAAAGAAGTTGCCTTGGGATATTGTGGTAGACATTTTCACATTTTTCACATCCAATAATAATGAAAAACAATCGTTGGTTGCAGCTCTACTTTGATTTTGTATTCCCGACCACAACCCTGTGTGAGTGTGAGCGTGAGCGGGAAGAGAAGAAGCTGAGCTCCCACCCGCCGCTCCGACAGACGGAGCGGAGCTGCTATCAGTCTGCTGTGATGTGGACAACATGGCATCAGCAGCAGCAGCACTCAGACGGCCTCACACAGCACACACTGTTCACTCGCTGACGAGATCGCTAACTGGCCAGACCGCGTGAAGCAGAACAGCCTGTACCAAGAACACCGCAGCACAAAAACCAACACAACCTCACAGCGGTCAGGTCACTGACCACATCTGTCAAGTCCGGCAGATATCGAGAAAAGGATCAATAACATCAGTGCATCAAACCGAAACAACAACCCTCTGGATTCAACGTAAAGAAAAGGAAGGGAGCAGTAAAAGGAAGGGAGGAGTAAGTTAATTAGAGATAATGTCTGACAAATGTGGGCGTGTAAGTGAATAAGCATTGTTTCTCCGTGCGTCGTTACTGCTACACACCCAGCACTCAGGATGCAGCTGAGTGAAGACGCAGGGAAAAAACCCTCCTGCTCCAAATCTGACCTCAACTTTTTGGAACCCAGCCAAAAATGATAATACTGATCTGTATAATCTGATCTCAGCAATTAACTTGGTAATGCAGTGTTATTATCACCAATAGATAGAGGATGCAAACAATTCTCCTTTGTATTCCAGTAATGGTGACATGAAACAGGTGTGCTGTGCAAACTCAGAGATCCAGATGTTTGCTGGGCTGACTGAGCGTTCCAGCAGTGTGGGTACACTTCACAAAAGCAGATGAAAAGACTGCAAAATGTTTGTGGCGTTGTGGCGTTCCTTGCTTACAACGTTTATCCACCGTGAAAAGCAATCTTGGAATGCTCAGCTATCACCAGGACAGGATCTCGTCTCCAGGTGCAAAGGCCAATATTTCGGGGGTTCCGGTGTAGCCAGCAGATATCTGGATAATGGATATCCAGGCCAAGACTTCTGTGTGCCAGTCATTGTTTACAGCCTGATTAGCAACTTGAGACGCAAGAATGGAGTTGGAGTTTTAGGTCCACACGACATTTCGGCTAATCTCTATGAATAAGTATCTGCATATAAATAAAAATAAATAAAAAAACAAAAGCTTATAAAAAAGCTACATCGTCGTGAGACGATGGCCGATGGGTTACCTGCATGCAACCAAAGCCCGTTCAAACGTGATCGGTCACTCGGACTACAAACGGAAACCAGAATGCTTTCGATACCAGAATCTTGTCCCGTTGCGTGCAGATTCTACATTCATATGCAGATATCTGTTTATAGAGATTATGTGAAAACTAAAGTAAAAGTTTAAAAAAGCGTGTAGAAACATCACAGAGCACTGAAACTAAAGCTGCCTTCACATGATCAGAGCAAAACCGCGAGGTAGATCACAGAGGCAAAGCACATCACAGGTACACGCCATCATTGCTTCTGGCTGCTGTCAGACGTTATCTCTTTCAATGTGCTTTAATTTGAACTTTGAGCGCAGCGCACGGTGGCGACGCACGACGCC
This sequence comes from Heterobranchus longifilis, assembly GCA_028570985.1. NCBI lineage: Eukaryota > Metazoa > Chordata > Actinopteri > Siluriformes > Clariidae > Heterobranchus > Heterobranchus longifilis. Next base: position 2,745 of record JAOVVB010233365.1, read on the forward strand.
GAGGGCAGCGGCACTGCTCTCCCCATAGGAAAACAATGGAACAGCCAGTGCAGTGTTTTTACAGCGTACATCATGCGTAGGGGACTATAAGAGTCTACAGTCATGCTATTGCTATGCTATACTTAGGCACTGTGCTGCTTTGAGCTAAATGCTAACACCGGCATGCTAACGTGCACAATGACAATGCTAACATGCTGATGTTAAGCACCATCTTAGTTTAGAATCTTAGCATGCTAACATTTGCTAATTAGCACACAAACAACGCATAGCTGAAAATGATGGGAATCCCATTAGTTTTGCAGGTATTTGGTCATAAACCAAAGTACTGGACAAAGTGAAATTTTGACCGGATGATGGTGCTCGATGAAAAGTCAGTTAATGCAACTCATCCTGAGGAGGACATAAATGTCCATATCAAATTTTATGACAATCCATCCAATCACAAATATCAACCTCATGGTGGCGCTAGAGAACATGTCGGGGTCAGTCTTTAGGATTCACAATCAGGGAGCCATGAATGTCTGTGTTCATGAATTTTGTGCCAATCCATCCTGCAGACTACCATGGCTAACAATATACAGAAACAGATCTGATATGGGATAAGAAAAGAGTTCAGAAAGGATTCAATCACGTGGATTCAATACTGATTATGAAATATGATAAAATGCTATTCAACCCTGACCTCAGACCTACATTACCGCACATATGTATATCGACACAGACACACCTGTAACTTCAGACCTACATGATCAGACAGCAGTGTTTTGGCAGACGTTCAAAGGGAACATTTATTCATGCTGCCGGGTGCGGGCATAAGCTAAAGTGACCCAACCTCTGTAGTCTGTGCGACTATACCTCCTATTGTGGAAGCCCCGTCGCCTGAGAGGCACATGAAAGCAAATCACAACTTTGAAGTCGACACAAGCGCCGCAACTCTCGCCCCGACCACTTACGGCCGGTCGAGACTCGTAAATCAATCACACAGATAAATAAATAAAAACAACTGGCCTGGCTTTTTGTTTCCCTGGGCATGACAGTGGGATTATTGTTCTCTGGGACTTCAGATTGCGGTTGCCATAGAGTTTGCACGGCAGCAAAACACCATTTGAGGCTTTGGTCAATAACAGCAATTAAAGGCAAGAGGCAGGGGGGGGGGGGCTAAACGGAGAACCATTCAGATGTTACTGACACAAATTAACAAGAAAATAGTACATATTACGTTACTAGCAATATATTAATTCCCAACTTTGTAATGAGCTCAATGTAAATGCAGGCTGCTGCCAAAAGAAACCAGTGGCCTTTGGCTTCTTCTTGACATCCTACCTGAATTACTGACAATCCCTCGATGTTCTCACTTGTAAAAGCATATATTTAAGTGCATAAATGGCCGAGCTCCAGATGGAATCTCTCAGCTGATTATAAAGTATAATAGCAAGGAGCCAGGCAAGCAATAACTGTAGCCTTCCTTTGGCCAGTCATCTTTTTCAGTAACAATCTAACAAATACGGAGTGCCCTACCATCTGAATTAAAAACACAATTTTCAATATATTAGTGGCATAAACAACAACAAAGAGGTGAATACTGAATGAGTTTCGATCCAGTTGTCACATACATGTACAGTAAACAGGGTTCTCACATCAAATCCAAGGACTTTTCAGGGACTGTCCAGGCCTAATTCCCTCAAATTCAAGGACCCAGCACAGCATCGTTTGAGACACGGATAAATTACTGCTGCAACACTGAGAATTTTTATGACAACTCGCAGGCTGGAGTGTGAAACAATGATGCAACTGTGGGAGACACACATGCAGACAGCGGAGCGCGAGTAAAAAAAAATATATCAAAAGAACTTCAATTTCTATTCTTGCACAAAATATATAAATCCAAGCACTTTCAATGACCCATGTCTATTTATGTCTATTTTCAAAAACTTGAACTTTTGCAGTGTTTTGCAGTTTTTCCCAATGTGTTTACTGCACAAGTTGATATCACAATGACAATAAAAAAAACTATATGTTGTGCAGCCCTACACACACACACACACACACACACACACACACACACACACGCACGTGAATATCCATATGCACACAGTGCATTTTACCCTGAATTTAAAGGCCTTACTACGTCTGCTGCATTATTTTCTTGTGCAACAGTGTTTGTCTGCAGTCCATGTTAAATAACTGAACAAATAAAACAGATAAATAAAATACTAGAGACCATACTGCCATGGGATCACACCAGCCCTGACGCCAAATCAGACCAGGACCACAACCATTTCCGAACACGGCCTTCATTTTGATCGCAACTGCACGCCTGTAAAGTTTCATGACTGTATTTTGCACCGTTATCGGGGCAGGGGCCCGAAGTGTGGGGCCAGTGGCCCCTTTTCTACTTGCTCCGTTGCTCGGACCACACCCATCTTCAAACTCCTTATACTCCCTTTATTTTGATCGCAACTACACACCTGTCAGGTTTCATGACTGCATCTTGCACGGCTGTGAAGCTATAGCAGTGACAAAATCTGTCCACAGACAGACCGTCACATAAACACCCAGCAAAGTACACAAAACTGTCTGTGGTACTTCCTGCTACAGTAAGTATCTCCAAGACCACATTTTTCCATTACACACACGCACGCACGGTGAAACCAGCCAAATAGTACAATATTTCAAATGTTTATGTCTATTAAGCAATTCAGTGCTGCACTTTCATCCCACAGTTTCAAAATAGTTCTTGCACACCATAAAGTCTAAGTGACAGGATCAAAAACTCTTGACTTGTAAAGAAAACATTAATGACATTTCAATCCTCAGATCTTCACATTTTGTCAATATGAACTTTGTCCGTTTACAAAGTCTCTGTCCTCAAACATTCATCTGGCAATGTGTGGGATTCTTTGTTTTCTCTGTGTTTTGCACAAACTGCCTCTCTAGTTTAAACCTAACCTTTGTCTGACGATCACACGAGCTTTCTGTTTTTGTCTCCGAGCCTAAGCGGAGACACCCCGGTGATGTCACTTGAGCTTTTTTTTTTTCCCCCCCAGACTCCACAAAGCTTCTCCAGAGCCTCAGAAGATATTAAAAACTCCCAATCAGGACTGATTACTCCCCATGGCCACGGTAGAAAGTATGATACATCACTGTCTCGGCTCGCTGAATAATGGCTGCATTTAAAAAACGTAAGAAACCACTTTCCTCCTCTCTGGCTTTAAAGATGATGTTACCTGAACCGATTCTGGAGGGAAACAATAAATTGACTTGTACTGACTTTGGCCTCTGAAATTAACATGAGCGTCATTTAATCCCTTTCTTCTCTCTTCTTTTTTTTTTAAACTTTTGATTTTCAGCCACTGAGTCATGACTCCCCAGTTTCTTTCTGTGAGCGCGACGCGTCATGCTGGCAAAATGTTATAAAAGCTCCGGGGAAAGAAAAGGGTTTTCAAAGAAGAGCAGGCTTCTCAGCCGGTGTCTGCATGTCACAGACGGTGTCGTGCTCAGCGTGTGATTGGACGTGTCTGGCTTCTCATCAGGGCGCGGTGTTCCCGGGCTGGCCGGCTCAGCGTTCTATTGATTAGGCCTTTGGCAACCGGGGGCAGATTTATTCTCTTATTAGAGGCTCCTAATGCCTGATCAGGACAGATTAAAGGTCTGCCGCTGCCTCCAGCTACACTATCATTCAGATCCTTTCATTAGGATTGGATCGACATCATTATCCAAAGCACTAAGCACTGGAATTGTACAACAGGCAGACAGAATACTGATTCTTAGCTAATTGGAAAAAAGAGCGAGATACGTTATTGACTTATATAATGTAAGATAATTAATAGAGCCAAACTGAATATGTTTTAATTCCAAGCGTTATTTATTTCCCCTCTCTCGTAGCAGAGCAACAATCACATCTCCTCAGACTGTTCCCCAGATACATTTCTGACCAGCAAGATCAATAAAAACCCTCACCCGCCCCTTTGATTGATCACCCAGCATTTATAAAGTAAATTGTTGTATCAATTATTCATGCATTGATTGATAATATCCAACTGTAGTCGTGTTAAGGTCCTGAAGTGTGCTAATTTCCAGGTTCATACTTGTATGTTGGGTTTCTACTAGAACATGTTTACATGCTTTAATGTTCATTTACATTTTTTTCGTACTGTCTGTCTGAATATACCTGTATTCACCCTCCACTGAAAAAGCCCAGTCTGCTCTGATTGGTCAGCGTTTCTGGGTCTTAAATACAATGTTCATGAAGTATTGGCTTCATTTGCATTATATGTAGAATAGTTGTGACATCACAACCCTGCAGAGGTCCTGACGGCTCGTTTAAAGGCACAGTTTCTGAATACGGCTGTGTGGATTGAGTGTTTTGATACTTTCTCACTTACGGATTTCTTATTTTCTTTCTCTTCACCAAGTTATCATTTCATCTTTTATACCACACTTAACTCTTATTACGATGAGTAATTCTCGGCCGCAGGCCGCTCGCTCCCTCTGTGGACTCCACAGGACAAAGCAGAGACCGATTTTAACACCCAGGTGTGCCGTAAAGTCTGTTTAATCCTCTTAACTTCACTTAGGGAGGCTGAACGTCTGAGGACACGCGTGAAATGTCTTCTCCGTCTTTTTATCATTTCGCCATCAGGACGATTTCTCCAAGGATGAGATTTGGCTCATGCTGCGACCCAGTGAGCCAAACCGCAGCCAGAGGTGATCGGATTGATTTCCAATTGATGTGGGCTAAGGCCCGGACACACACACACACACACACACACACACACACACACACACACACACACACCAGGTCCCGCAGGAGCGTGTCGACCACAAAGCAAACAGCGCGTCACACACACACGTACACACAGAAACCCCCGATCACACAGAAGCACATTATCTACCGTGGTTGCTCGGCAACCAAACGAGACACACACATACACAACATAATGGTTAATTTGTATCCAGCTGTGTCAGCAATGGGTAGCCAAAACTGCCATTTCTCTAGCTTTAGTTTTGGAGAAAAGAAAAAGCTGATTTTCGATACACGAGACCCTGTAAATAATGAAATATAGACATATTCCTTTAAATTCAATATCTGCTGAGATTATCTTATTTTCTCACAATGGCATATTTAAAAACCTCTGTGTGACTCGGAACACACTCATGTTTGGATGCTTTTTAGCACGGCAGCAGCACAGCTGTCTTGCGACTGATGCAGAAGGTGAACCTGGTGGCGGTGAAAGCAGCTGGTGCGTCTTTCTACATGAAGATAATTCAAGTGTTTTGCTCCGAGCGACGTGCCTCCGTGTGATCTCGGCCTCACATTTAAAGAACGCCTTCTTTCATCTTCCGCACAAGAATTCTTCCACTGTGTCGGTATATTACATCCAAACACAATCTTCCCACTTATGTGCCGTGCGAAAGAAAAAGAAAAAAGGCACCTCTGGACTGTTAATGCGCTGGCTGTGGCTTTCTGAGAGCTGGCTTAAAATGCATGAAGTGTAAAATGATAGTGTTTATTTACACAAGGAATCCAAAGAACATGTGGTCATTTATCCCCATCTGCCCTCTGCTCTGTCTTCATGTTGACGTCTGTTTTTCTCATCACGTCAGACACTTGTGGTCACCGCCTCTCTGCAACCTCTGTTCTGTTACTCAATATCCACCTCCACTCATTTGTTTATTGACTTTCTGAAATAGCCGTTATTTACAGCTCACACATACAATCTGGACCTCATACTTGAGGCAAAATACTTTCAGACTTTTCATGTTAAAAATTCAAATCTCCACCACTGAAAATACAGGCACTGATCTTAATATTTTGAACCTTCCATCTCGTTTTATGCATTCTATGTATTCTATGTTTTATCTTGTTTCAGCTGTTGTCTGAGTTTTTAGTTTCCATTTTACTTTCCATTTATTGTGGCATTCTACCCCGGTTTTTATTTTACATTAGTTATGGCATTCTGACCTTTTTTTCTATTTATTTTTCTTCTTCTTTTAAGACTTTTTAATGCCACTCGGAATGAAATTTAAAATCAATTTTACAATAACCTAAAATTGTAGGCGTACACCTGAAAGTTGTTTGGAGATTTGTTGACCCTGGTGCTGGTGTCAGAGATCAGGGTGGATCCAGTGGTGTAGTCTAGTTTATTGTTGTGGGTCTAATAGCGGACATCGGTGTACATTTCGTCCCCCTCAATATTTAGAATGTGTGCATGTAGCAGAGGACTTTCATTTTGAAGAAATTAACCTATAGAACTCTGCAATAGTGCCTAGACAGGTATATCTTATTGTGACGTCAGTTCTTGGAGCATCTTCAAATGCTTCTTTACAACCAAAGCTAAACGGTTATGTAAATCAATAAACCATAATAATTCATAAATGTATTGAAATTGAGTCAGAAATTTAAAAAAAAAAAAAAAAAAAAAATCTGGGATCAAATTTCCTAAATAAACACACAAAACATATTGATGCAAAAGATTTCTAAACGTAGAAACATGAGCAAAATATGTCTTAACACACACAAGTTATTTGAACTGTGCACATTTTTTAGTTTTTGAGATATGCTCATTTTCATGAGCAGGATGCAAAGGTGTTCTGATCTCACGCGGTTTTTGCTCCTCAACGTAACCTAACGTGATGACGTCATCACGAGCATACGGCGTGATGACGAGCGCGGCAGTCCTGACGCAGCTCTCCAAGCTTCGCTGAGGCACCTTATGAGGTGGTTTGCTGCTTTTTGTGCTTTTATCCTGCATTCAGAGGTGTAAACAGACTCTAAAGAGCAGGACAGAAACCTGAAAAAGGACTGCTTTCTCTGCGTGCACTAACATGGGTCCAAAATACACAACGACTTCTGAACCTACCAAGCAGCTCAGGTGTCCCTATAGCAGGAAAAATATGTTTCGAAGGACATTAGGGCAAAAACTAAGCAAGTGTCCCATCAGGACATTCAGATGAAAAAGACGAGGGTGCTACTCAGGTGCCTGTATGATAAAACATGATATTGTAGCATTTGATATGCCTCAGGTGCCTCTCTGGTGGATAATACAGCAAAGAATGGATGCGTCCCGTCTGGACAGAGACGAGTTGTGATTAAACGATAGTTAAAAGGGCACTTTGGTTCTAAAAAGGAGCTAAATGTTCGTCAACTACGACAGAGGCAGTCTGACAAGCACATCAACATTTCGCAAATGTCTAATAATCTCCACAATAAATGTGTCAGCTCGTGTAATTTACAATACTCCACCACACAGACGGTTATGTTCATGATAATGGATCCCAGCTTTGAAGGAATACTTCACCCACAAAATGACCGTTTGTATATCAATTACTCACTGAGCGTTACGTCGAATTAGTGAAGAAAACGTTTCTGTCGCATGACTCCACTGTGAACGGAGGATCCAAAAGCTGAGTTCATCTTTGATGAATTGAAGTAA
>JAOVVB010233366.1:0-23874 GCA_028570985.1 Heterobranchus longifilis
ATAGGTTTTTCAAAGAAAATTAGAATAATGATGTCAAAATGATCATCCTCTCTAATATGGCAAATAATATCGCAATTGCAATATCAGTTAAAATAATTGCAATTAGATTTTTTTTTTTTCGAAATCGTTCAGCCCTACTTTATTTCTCCTCACATTTTCTGAATTCATTAATATTCTGCGGGCCAGATGTGGCCCTTTGGGGCCGCCATTGATCCCTGAGATACACTGGAGGTCCTTTGAAATGCTTATTTTGCAACCCTCATTCCACTGTAAGTGTTTTTTGCAAAGGTGAAGTAGCAAAAGGTTGAAGTCGCTGCTTTAGATGGTTACACACAGATTCGGTTCCAGGGATGTATTACAGCTGCAGTACAGCGGGTCTGGTCTTAGGACCCACTTTGTGTGGTGCATGCTCTCAGAGATCTCGACCTACTGTACCTACTGTATTTGGCTTGACCTTTGGCTGACCTACAGTGTTCGGATTGCTCCCAGATTAGCACAGCGTTCAAGAGCAAGCACTGAGCCAGCTCTAGCAGTGCCGAGTCAGGCGGTACAATTCTTAGAAATCCAAAATAAGGCTCATCTAAATGAGGGGTGACACAGCAGTGCACTGCTGTCCCCACACTGTTGTGGGGCAGCAATGTGCGAGAGCAGCACCGGGAAAAAGACACACTAGGCGGAATTTAATATATGATGTAAAGGGATTACTGCAGAGAAAAGATAGCAGAGAGACACTGCAGTCATTCACAGCAGGATGCAGATCCTGAATGGATCAACATACTGTTTATTTATCACAAGCATGGGCGAAATTTCCACTAGGGACAGGGGAGACATGTCCCCCCCACCTTTCAAAATCCAGTTTTTGCGCCCACCCCCACTTAAAAAAAATAAAAATAAAAATAAAAAAGTGTGTGTGTGGGGGGGGGGGGATTTTAGTTTTTACAGTCATAAAACTAACATTATATTAAGAAAAAAACTGCAGTAGTATTACAGTATTTCAGCAGTAGTATTACAGGAAAAAAAGAAGGAAAAAAATGGAAAAACTGCACAGATTCTGGATCTGTGCATCTGGATTAATGCATCACACAGTAACGTTACAGCAAACAAAGATTTCGGGGGGATGCAGAGGACATGTGCCCCTCAATATTTAGAACATGTGCATTGAATGAATGAATGAATAAATAAATAAATAAATAAATAAATAAATAAAGGCTAATGAATGGAGGTTATGTTTTATTTAATAGTATTTACTTATTTTACTAAAGTTTCACCCTTGATTGCAAGTAACATCGTTATCGCAATCACAACACTGTCGCACATCACATATTTTCCTCATATCTGCAGCACTGTTGCATTTAACATCGCTGAGCATATTCATCAACCACAACTACAATACAGGGCTGGGGGTGTGACTTAAACACAGGCCATTTCATATCTCGACAACGATATATATCATGATATAGCATGTTTTCTGGTAATTTAATGAATAAATAGTCTATATGAAATAACCACATGGTAAAGCCTATTTTTGTAATGAAAAGTACTGAGTATTTTCTTATTTTATTAAGAACTGTAATGCAAAATGAACATAATCGTTTTTGAAATTGAGTTAGTACTGTATGTGCTTGTTATTGTTGTAGATTTTCATCACGATATGTTTCCACTGAAAGACGATAAACTAAACAAACTTCATCTGCAAATGAAGACCATAGATCATGACTGAAAGCTCTGGGAAAATCTAAGAAGTGAGGTATTTTATAAAATAACCACAGTAAATCATCAGAAAATTAATTGACAACAATTTGGATTTAATTGATCTATTAATCCTATATTGATGAAAAGCTGATTCTCTGGTTACAGCTTTTTAAATGTGAAGATTTGTTAAAACAAGCCTATATGATTATTAATTAAATATCTTTGTGTTTCAGACTTTTGGTCACACAAAACAACTGGCAACTTGTTGTGGACATTTTTCACAATTGTTAAAATATTTTATAGATCAATAATTTAATTGGAAAAAATAACTGATAGATTAAAAGTAGCATTAGTTTTAGCTGTACTGTATGCTGATTCACTCCTCAAGAGCCTCTTTTTTGTTTTACCTGGACATCTTTTCAGGTAGAGAAGCTTTTGATTTATTTATGGCAGCTGATGTGACAGAAGCATGAAAGGACCACATGCTCTTTGAAACCTTTTTGAATTCAAACTCAAAGAAACTCTGTGAAAAGATCAAACAGTCCTGCGGCACATCAACACGAGAATAACACATCTGAAATGTGAAACACGTATCACACGCCTCAATGAAAATATACCGAAATAAATCACATATCTGCATGTGAAACTTTGTAACGGAGCTGCTACATATCAATATGAATACATCTGACATATTACGAGTTTTAAAGCTATGAGTTGTCATATGATCACAGAGAGATCTGATGCATGAGATTGCCTGTCACATCATCATAAAGCTATATATAATATAACATTTCCATATTAACATTTATAAAAAACGACTATGTTATATATTTAGTCGAGTTGTGTAATTACATTATCCCAAATTAAGTAATTTTAATCAGGACATGCAATGTGTCTTTAGGTCTTTCTTGGTCTGCAAAAATGAGACATAAATTAACTTTTTATCCAGTTTTAGGTCACATTTTTACAATACACTTTTAGATCTTGGTAGCTTTAAACTATATATTTGTGTCTACAGCCTACAGCAACAAATACAACTTTTTTTTTTAAATCACCTGGTTTGTTTTGGAGATGAGGAGACCTCCAGCTTTGGGTAAAAACCTCCTAAACATCAGTTTATCTCTGGTTATCAGAGAAACAAACTGAGCAAACGTTAGCGCAGCACCTTGCCTCGCAGCCTCTCAACTGCTGAAGCCCCTGGGAGAAACACCATTTTTAACATGAAACTGCTTTATTTAGTGTTGTTACCGGTTAAAATCACCGGGTCTGTTTGTTTTGGAGAGGATGAGACCTCTGTGGATAATCCGGCTCCTGTTAAAAACATTGAGGTAATGCAAACCCGGAGAAACTGACCACAATAACTGGCCTTTGTTATTATTTTGACTGTGAGACCCCCTAGCTGCAGAATATTACATATTATATGTTTAAATCAATCAATCAATCAATCAATCAATCAATCAATCAATCAATCAATCAATCAATCAATCAATCATAAGAGACTTCATAATATATGAATATGAATATAATAATGATTTTACAGAGATGATGATGAACATTTGAAGGCCTGATGCATGAAATGGAGCCACTTAATGTTTGATTAATGCTGATGATGATGCTCACAGATATTCAGGATAATATGAAGATTAAACATTATGTCTGCTGCACTTTCCACTGAGGATTTATCTGTATGTTATCATTTTGCCTTTTACTTTTAATAGTAAAAGGTTATAAACAAGACATTTGAAGATATCGCCATAGCACTGTTTTATGACATTTCATAGCCTCGACAAAAATATGAATCAGTGAAAAGATTAATCAGGAATCTACAGAGGCCCTTAAGTCCAGAAAGGTGATTTTTTTTATTTTTATCTTGTTCCCTTGTGGTTACAAGGTATTTATCTTCTACACACAAGATCATTATCTTGTGGGAACAACTTATTTATCTTAGATCATTATCTAACTTGTGTACACTTAACTTAAAAAGTTATTATCTTGTGTGTATACGATAACTTGTTCCCACAAGATAATAACTTGTTGCCATGAATCAGCAGATTGACAATGAAAATAATCAGTAGTTGCAGCTTTATTATGTAATAATTCAATAAGTACTTTCATCTCCATGACACCTTCAAATCAAACAAGCAGTTTAAAGCTCGATTGACCGCAGACAATGAGGCTTTGTTCAAAAAGACGAGCGTTTCTAAGCACCCTGATCGCTAAACTACTCTAACAAATGCAGTCGGCCATTGTGTTTCAAATGTCAACTTTAAATACCAAAAGAAACTTTGTAATATGAGCTTGTCTCTCCTATCCTGGCAACGCAGCCTCACTACACTGCTACCTGAGACAACAGAGATGCATGTGAAATGACAAATATGTGTGGCAATTAAAACCTAAAGCTGCAAAGATTAATCAATTAATCTATTAGGTGTCAGCTATTAAATTAATCGTCAACTATTTTGATAATCGATTAATCGGTTTGAGTAAAAAACAAAGTCAAAATTATCTGATTCCAGCTTCTTAAAGGTGAATATGTTCTGTTTTTTTTACTCCTCTATGACAGTAAACTGAATATCTTTGTGGACAAAACAAGATATTTGCAGCTCACCTGGTAGAGCGTGCGCCCCGTGTGTACAAAGGCTAAAGTCTTTACCGCAGCGGCCCGGGTTCGGGAACGACCTGTGGCCCTTTGCTGCGCGTCGTCAACTCTCTCTCTCCCCACTTTCATGTCTATCTCAAGCTGTTATGTAAAAGGAAAAACGCCCAAATACTTAGCGACATTTTTCACCATTTTCTGACATTTCATTGACCGAACATTAATCGACAAAGAAAATAATTGTTGGTTGCAGCTCTACTTCAAACTCGGCCTTCATTTGGACCACAACTACACACCTGTAGAGTTTCATGACTGTATTTTGCTGTATGATGCTATAGCGGTAAATGTAACAGGACAAATGAAAGCTAATTCAAAAACAAATATACTTATTAAACAGAGGGAATTAGAAATAAAGGTGTCTGATGTAAGTTTGTTTCAAATAAAGTTGGTACCCTCTCCGGTTTTACTTTTTATTTTCAAGGATGGCAAAGGCATGACCCGCCTTACTGCGTGGATGTGGTTGGGTAGGTTTGGGCATGAAGAGGGGACATGCCTTTGCCATCATATCGCCTCCAGATCACTATTTGTGAATATCACGGTATGTTTATCTACCCGAGCCTCCTCCATCATGATGAATGACAGTTCTGCTGCTATTTGCCAGCTTTTTTCCTTTTTTAACTCTGTCATGGTAGCCCCTCGAGGAAATATTTTTAAAAAAAGGCTGGGGTGTTGTTGCCATAACTCCACAAAATGTTCTTCTAATTCACAATTCCACCTCACAGCACCAACAACTTCCCTCCACTTTCACTTTGCCATGTTTACAACTGTGAGCCGATTTAAACGTGCTAGTCTATGTCGGGACGTCGTGAGGCGTCCCAGACGCGGCATCCGTTGTCATTTACTCTGACACACTACACGAGATAAAACGATCGATTGATGAGCCGACGCCCATTGTCGTTCACGATCTGAGACCCCACGACTAGTGGTCGACAGATATGGGTTTTTTAATGGCCGATGCCGATATTTAGGGAGCAGGGCGGCCGATGGCTGATTTATAATGCCGATATTGTATTTTTGGGGGGTTTGCATCAGATAAAATACAACCATTAAAAATAACAAATAACAAATATGACACAAAATTGATTAAATTAATATGCATTTAACACTTCAGTAAATAGCAGCATCTCTTTGTTTCTGAAATGTATAAACTTACATAAATAAAAACAATGTCTAGGTTGGCTACAGATGTTTAATCGGCCCGGTCGACCCCTACCCACGAAGGCCAGGTCGGGTTATAATCAGGCTGATCTGGTGTGGTCTGAACCAGCCTTTAGGGAAACTTGTCCACGCTTAGGACCAGAACTACCTCTGACTGTTTAACACTCGAACCCTCTCTGCCTCTGAGGTCATCTGGTGACTGTCGGATAAATAGTCCAAAGAAATGGAATGGAAAAGCAACTTTATCCCACAAACTTTATGCCAGCTAAACCACAGTAAAAAAAAGACTCCCATGGTCAGGGGCAATTAAGGACAATAAGTTTGGATGAGGGCATGACCCTGGTGCCTGCTGCAGTAAACAGGGGTGCAGTGTCAGCACCTTTACTGCCTGTCTCACTGCTGAGCCATATGATCTTACCTGATCTGTTTACACACTTTGCTGTTTGGGGAAAATATAATGCCTTTTGTGGAACTTTGGGGAAAATATAATGCCTTTTGTGGAACTTTGGGGAAAATATAATGCCTGGGAGCCTGACAAATATGATTTCTTTGTCTATTTTTTTTCTCCAAAATAAAAGACACCATATTATTACTACTTTGTGGAAGTGCATTTACTCAAGCACTGTACTTAAGTGGTATTTTAATAAGTGTTAAATAGCTCTAGATTCAGACAGCCATCACTGATACAGAGTGTTTTGTCAGTAACATGGGTCCTCTGTTCTGCAGTATTTAGAAAATACATTTTCTGATATCTTGTTCCCATCCAATCAGGAGAGAGGATTCCAGAAACATCTTTTCTGTTTCCTGCAGAGCGGAGGGACTGAGAGACCAAACACTCAGTGATGGCTGTCAGAATGTCGAGCTATTTAACACTTACTTTAATAAAGTGTAAATCACTTAAAGCACCTTTAAAGAATATGCCGAAAAAAATAAAGTACTGTTGGCATATTTCATTTGCGGAACATATTCTGTTTAAGAAAAACTATTGTTCTGGTGAAATCGTAAATAATCTGCGTCATTAAGTTATTGAACAACCACTGTGCCTTGTAGACAAATATGTCAGGGACCTCACTTGGAAATCAGGAGTGGAAACAGATAAGTAACTTGAATAAAAAGATGTTAAAGTGTTTACTCTGAGTGTTCTCCTCCTCCTCCTCTCTCTTGCCAGCGTGGACGATCATCCCTCCACTGAAGCACTGCAGGAAACACGGAGGCTCTTTCCCTTGTTGCACCTGCACCTGTAACACACAGACACAGGAGGCCGGTCATGAAATAGCTGCATGCAGTATATCTGCTCAGAGATAAGCAGGGATCTGGAGAGCCTATACTACTGTAAAAAACCAGGAAACATCTGGATATCATTCATTGACTTATGACAATTCAATATTTATAAAGATACCGCACCGCCAATAGGGAGCTGAAGGGATGACTTCTTTTTGTCGCCATGGGTTCCCTCGTCAAAAAGCCTATGGGATTTTTGCATTGGATTTTGGATCGTTGCAGAAAATAAGTTCTGTGGTAAAGTTTCTGATACTTACTGTTTAGTCCAGCAAGACAATCTCTCCATATGAACACCACTTTTATGATTTTAGAAGCGTAAATGCAATCGGCAGAAGTTAAAAGTTAACGTCAGGCTATAAACGGGCGACACCAACGGTCGCATTTTGCGGTCGAAAAGACATAAAATGTGTCGGTAAATACCCTGCCGATGTATTTTATGTCATAGAACAAAATGTGAAAATCTCTGAAGCTTGTGTTAACCACAGACCTTATTTCAGACGTCTAAAAACACATTCAAAAAATCCATTGACTTTGAGACGAGGGAACCAGAAGTGCTAAAATGCTAACTCATTTCTGTGTTTTAAAACTGGGAGAGCCCTTTTCGCAAACCTCTTAACCTCTCTCTCTTAATTTCTATTTAATGTTTTCAAAAGATACATACTTGGATATAAAACAGTGTAACATGTGTGACAGTGTGTAAACTAATCTTCACATGGTCAGTGTGATCAGTCTGAAACTAGCCTGTGAAAAATATCAGTGTAGTTGAGCTATATTGGCACAAAACGGGGCACTATTCCTTAATTCTGGACCAAGCCTTTAAACATACATCTCAAAGCGAGCATGCTTCTGGAAGCACTTAACTCAAATTAACTGCATCTGGCAGAACTAATCTAAAGAAATAATCAGCTAAAATCACATATCATTACCCTGCACATACAGTATGTTTATGAATCGATGTATAGTAGAGAGTAATATGGCCAGTCAAAGGCCCCGAGTCATGATTATTTGTATCAGTATTTTGTAACATATTCGCCCTCATGCAGAGTATGTATGCTAACCACACTGATTGGCTCATGTACTGTATTTTTGGGTGGGCCAGTGCTTATGCCCGGACAAAATCCTACTGTAAATCCAAAACATGAAGAAAAACACTGCGAGGTCTTCAGGGAACAAGGCGGGGACATTTCATATAGCTAGCTGCTTCATTGCAGGAGTGGAGGGATACGTTAGTTAGACCACGAACTTATGTGTTATACAGCAGGAGAGTAAGACAGTTACGGTTACATTACTGACAGGTTCATGTATCTCCATCAAATACAATCTAGAAAGTCCATCTTGAGTAGTAGATCCACAATTTCGAAGGCTTATTAGACACCAAAACACTGTCCACCGGCAACACATTGTCACTCCCTACTCGTCAAAAACAGCAGCTTGGTCAGGACCCCTTGGCATCACGTTTTGATGCTTTTTCCGACCGTTTTAAGTACATGTGCCGTCACGGTTGTAAACACGTCATTAAGTCCTCTTTAACGTTGTAAAACCGGACTACTTTGGTAGGTTTAGGCAACAAAATGACTTGGTATGGTGAGTAAAAAAACACTGGGCTTGCATTACAATCCCTACTTCCAGGTTACAAAGACAGCTGTAACCATGGTAACAACAACACATACAACACGCAGTAATGTCATGGCGTAGGCGGGACATCACCTTGGACGTCATGTGACTAACGTACGAGTCTAAAAATAACAAAATTAACTTTTATTTTCAAACGGGAACCCCGGTCTCCTGTGTGAAAGTCCACGATCCATCCATCCATTTGTGTCTTTTAAACCCTAATGCCTCATTTCCGTGTGTTAAGCACAGTAATAGTGACTGCAGTGCGTCTCATACAGAAGCTAAAGGCCCTGTGCTTCCCTTTCAGACACTGATGGCCACTGACCAAGCTGCCGTTTCTGACGAGTTGGGAGTGAGAACGGGTTGGCACTGGTTTATAGTCTTAAAAGCAAGAATTTTACATCCCTGGGAAGTTATCAAGGCAACAATTATTCCATCTGTCTTCAAGACGAACGCCAGGTAAGCAGCAGAAATACGGCTTTCGTAACCCTACCCCTACGTTGCATTTCACGGTCGGCATCTTAACCCCTAAGCCACGGAGGTGCCTTCTATTAATGCTTGCTTGTTTAGAGCGGTGCTCTCTCTTCTCTTTATATCGGTGTACAGCGCACTTGAGGTGTGCACATGTAATCTCAAATCTTGCCAAATGCCTTCCGGATAGTGACCACGCGGATGCCAGAAACCCCTGTTTCGGACACTTGCGGACACTCAGTGACAGAGGCTTTGCTCCGGTAAAAGAGCTCCACTTAATTGTGTGTGTGCAGGTGTGCGTTATCTGAGTTTCCCCCCGAGCATGCACACACCTTACAGAGAGTACATCCTGATAAATCAAGTCCTCTGATCTCCCAGCCAGGAATTCCAGACTGCCTGGGCCACACCATTCAGATCCGTGAAATACGGAAACAGCGGCTCCACGCACCAAGAATTCAAGGAATGCCATTAGACTCCATTTGTTTTCTGCTGAGGTGACAAGGAGAGGGAAGGTAGGGGGGTGAAGACATTTTCTGATTTTTGAACAATCGAAATAATCCACTTTTAACCACGGCCACATGTTGTGCTTTGGGGAGACCACACACGAATACCGAGACATGCATAAATTAGTGCTAAGCCACGTGCAAAAGAATCCATAGAGTGCATCACACAAAGCCGAAAGACATGAATGAATCGCACAGCCAAAAGTGCACATACATTACACTTTATATCACGTGAATCAACAGAGGGAATGCCCCGCTCAAGTTTATGCTGCATCAGAAGTGATTTTTCTCGAGCAGCTTCCATCCCATCATGCTGTCTTCAGCCAGCTCATTAGTGGGATATTGGTGTACGGTTACATGAGGAAAGACAAGGTGGGTGGAACACGGGGAACGGAGCAATATCTCAGCAGGAGAAACAGCGTGCAGCTGCAGCCTCAACAGTAACCTTCATACCTTCTTCATGTCCTCTGTGTACGCTGAGTTTCTGAGGAATGTTCCAGGTGAAATCACAAAGAGGATGTCAAGCGTTCCTGATCGAGATGCGCCGAAAACGTGGTTTGAGTTTGTTTGGATGTGGCCACCAAAGCTGCAGGAGTGGAGAAACCATTTCACACCAAAAGCAGCAAGAGTTTCATCTTTGTGCGATTTATGCATCGGTTCTGATTAGCAGTAAAACTAACCACTAAACTGATGAAAATACAAAGCCGAACGTGTAGAAAATATCTGCTGATGTGTCTTTAATTGGCTAAATGTGTTTCAGAGAGAGTGTGTGTGTGCATGTATGTGTGGAAATATTAAAGGAGACACCATAGGCAGAGTCACACAACTGGAATTTGCAATAGGAGGAGCTGGAAGTATAACCTAATGCCACTGATCAAAAGCCATAAAGAAGACATTTGACATCATAATTTGAGTAAGAAGACCCACAGTTTTGGGCTTGGTTCTTTGTTGTGGTGTGGGCCCTCCACTTACATCTCTTTATATCTTTGCGGAGATAAAAACTACACCATTTACACACGACAAACTGCGAAGCACTTCCCACCCTCAGGCTCTGCGACGTGAGAAAAAGCCTTATCATCGATTCAAAATGTAACAGGAAACAGCCCGAGTGCCAAAGACGCATTGGTTTAGGTGTTATTCTGCGAGTTCCCTTTCTCAGGAGAAAATAAAAGTCATATGCACGACTTCCATGACTGACAGTGAAGCTTGTCCTGGTCCGCCAGCACTGGATATAATGCAAAATACTCGGAGAGCAGCTTTGTTGATCTTTTGGAAGCCAAGTCCCAATGAAGGAAAATGGGATTCTCATCATACATTCTCTTTCCTCTTTCCGAACATGTCTTTCATTACAAAAGTGGAACAACAATCTTCAAATTGCATTTAAAAATCAGAGTCCAAAGTAAAACTTCCAATCCTCATCCTTATTTTCATGCTTGTCAGGTCGCTGCAAAAGGCCAATGCTGAATGAAAACATTCCCCATCGCTGTGTATCGTTGCCTCCGAACACGAGAAGGAGCTGGAAGCTTATCAAACTGCAGCTCTCGGGAAAGAGAGAGAAAACATTTCCAAGCATGTCAGATTTTACTGACACACATATCACCACCTCGACCTCAGAAACAGGTCATTTCTGTAGGACATAGGAAAGAGTTCGGATGGACCCGAAGTTGGTGGGTCATTTCCAGGGCCGTTTACTTGAGTTCAACTGGACTGCTAGGCCCTGTTAATCTAATTTTGTTTTATCAGCTTCTTAGAAATAGAACAGAATACGTTTCTCTTCAAGACTTTTCTTGAAACATTAATTTGCGATATTCACAATATTCATGATTATCGTTATAATGGAAATTAATGGAGTGTTTTTTGATTGCGATGCAAGATAAAATCAATTATTGTACCGTCCTACATCCAACTTTGTGTTTACATGGTCAGTGTCTTAAACCTCTCGGCCACCAGGTTGCCCTGTTTACCATTTTTTTTAAACCATTTTGTTTTGTAATGTATTTCTGTGTTTATGCTCTCAATATTACAACTGTTTTGTCGATAGCAGTCACACAAAAATACTTTTAACAAGTTTTTCTTATTTTTTATTTGTCTTGCGTGCAGTTGTGTGACTTTAAGTGCAATGTTTGGAAAAGATCTGAGATTTTATTGTTTTGGAGCTTTTAGCATTGCTCCATTGGAAAGGTTGAGTTTAAAATACAGAGGCCTGAATGAAGTGTGGCTTAGAGGTGATTAAAACTGAGACTAAACTGACACTGCATCTCGACACCATTAGCCACCATTTAAAAAGCACGTTAACTGTACTATGTACTATGCACACACACACACACACACACACACACACACTCACACACACACACACACACACACACACACACACACACAGTTTATAGGCCCTTGTAGCTAATATAAGCTGTGAACCTTTCTGTGGCAAATACCTGCCTGCTCAGAGGCAGAAAATTACATCCTAGGCATTAGATCATCTTGAAACAATGTCCATATTTTTATACTTTTTATTTGAGGTCTGTGGCCTATACGTCTGAGCCTGTGCATCAAGGGTCTCGCTTAACCTGAATTTTAACACGGCATTATGTTGTAACATTCAGACGCCCTGCTCCCGTTGAATATCCTGCTTGTCCGTCCCAACTTTGGGTGACCGCTCTTTGGCTTTTCCCCTCGCTGTCTGTGTCAAAGGGACACGTTTCATGAGGTATGCCAGTGTGGGCAAAGAATGCTGAAAATGTGGAGGAATTGCTAAGATTGGATCGGAGAGTGCAGGGGGTGAGGCTGGAATTTGTTGCCACCGATAGCATCTTGCTCGAAGCACAGCGGAGGATTAAACTTAATGTAACACAGCTACAGTACGTACAGTATATATCAGCAGCACAAGGGTGAACATTGCAGCTTTATCTATCCAATTTCAGAACAGGATATGGTTTCTCTTTCGCTTTCATATAGTTGCACACTCCGACACTCCCTCTCACCATCTCCGTGTCCTCTGGACTACCTATGAGAGTCCCTGATGGATGCCTGCAGGTTAAACATTTTGGCGGAGGACCCAGTGATAAAAGATCACCCTTCTCAAGTCTCTCTCCTCTTCTCCCACTTAAGTGAGAACAACCAGAGGCTACTCAAATACATCTGACCCTTGGCCTGTATTTGACCTGGCAGTTAAAACAAATACAGCTCCCTGGATGGCTTTCCCTTTCTCCATCCCCATCTCCTTGCATGAGCTAAATAAATTAACATACAGCACACGTGTGAATCCTCTTCACCTGTATGTCCTCTCCTGGACTCTTTTGTTCTCTCATTCTCTGCCTTTTTAAATCTTATTCTCTCCTTTAAAAGTATAATATGTAACATTTCTGCATTAAAATGTCTAGAATGACGAGAGCTATGCTATATATTTTGTTGAGTTGTGTACTACTTACATTTTCCCAAATGTTTCCAACAATGTTCAAACATTAAAGCTAAATGATCTAAAGTGGCTGTATTACACTCAAAGGTCTGCAGCGTAAAGACACAGCTAACAGTTAGCTTACTGGTGTAACAGTTAGCCTGCAGCTGTACTTTTCCAAACACCATGACCACTGCTGGAGTCAGAGATGACGGAGAAACAACAGAACTGTAAAATCCTCCTGCGTCCCTGAAGTCACCGTGTGGCAACATTTGCCTTCTGAGTAAACAAACAACGAAATGTGTGCGGGCACTGATCACTGAACTTAATGGTGCATTCAGTTGCACCTCATTAATTCGTGGTGCATTCAGGTAAAGTCGTGAAGAAGAAATACATTTAAAAAGTAATTAAAACGTTACTTATCACAGTAACACATTACTTTTTGGTGGAAGCAACTAGAAAAGTAACTGAGTTACCTTTTTAATGAGGTAACTACTAACTGTATCTAATTACTATTTTTCAGTAACTAGCACAACACTAGTCAGAGAGTAACTGTAAATCCTCCAATGTCACAGAATTATACTCAGTAACAGTAATACAGCACTTTTCTACCACACAAGCATCAATGTTTCATTAATTGAATGCCATTTTGCAACACAGTAAAAGTAATCCTAATTTATTGACATGATATTTCAATATTGATCCAGCCTACTATGATGTGCTAGGTAACTGGCTGACATTATAACATCGTTCAACACGTTCATAAATTTATTTGTAGACTGTTTTGACCACAGATAACAGCACTGGGCTACCCCACCATTAAATTCACCACATAATGTTAGCTACAGTAGCGCTATGGATAGTCGACTCATCTAATGGGTAAGTTAGCAAGGTAACGTTATGTTAGGTAACGTTAAAAGACATAACTTGAATAAACGTGAGTAAATGCAACATGAATAAAACTTTAATACGTTAACTCGTCAATTAACATTATTTCTGCCTGAGTTACGTCAGATAGATTCTCATCAGCAATGGTGGTCGTTTAACAATAAAGACAACAACTCCCATGATCCCACACTACTTCACAATAGGCTCATTCGAGATGAACTTTACAGGAAGTCACAGAAAACACTCACATCCTGCATAGATCTGACAAAAAACAGACCAATTAAATCAAAATCTCTCCAAATCAACAAAAATGAAACGTTTCTATAAAACGTCATTTTGTTGAGTCCACATCTAAACCGATCAGCTGAGAGCCAGGCGTGATCCATCATGCCCTGGGTCTTGCAGTCACTGGAGAGCGGCTGTGGCCCCTGGCTCTAAAAACTGCGTCCGTCTTTGATCTCGTGAGGTTAACGTTGCCTACGTGTGCATGACGTCAGAACTTTTGTTATTGTTTTGATTGAGAGATAACTGGCGGCAGAAATTACATACTGTGCGTTTAAGCAGTTCAGGTCACTGTTTTCCACTGGCCTGATGAGAAAGAGAAAAAAAAAGAAATGTATCACACAGTATTGTTTAACAGGTCCAGTCATGGGGGGATGACAGGCCCGGTTTGGATGACATTATTTGCGAGAGAAAAAGCAAACAGATGAATGACTGGTGGATTCATTGTATCGTCCCAGAATCCCCTGAAGTATGGCCATGCTCTCTCTACAATGCCAACAATTCACTCGCTGCCCATTCCTTTTCACAACAGAGCGATTCATAGTCAATCAGCAGTGTATACCTTTTCCACTGCGCCTAGTCCAGCGCATCTCTCCTGGATTTATTTTGACTACTATCGCCGCACAGAAGTCTAGACATGCACCTCGTCACTGCTGATTCTTTTGTAAATGAACGGTGATGGAAAAAAAGAGGAGAGAGAGAGAGAATGATGGGAACATTCCTTCCAGTTCCTAAAAAGGGAACTCACAGACACATTTTTGCCATAGTTCAGGATGGAGGAAAGAAACCTGAAAGACTATGATGGATAGTTTTTGTAAAAGATAGGACTCTGAGATGAATAGACGAGACAGAAGAATGCAGTGTTTGTCTGATAAAATAAACATATTCTTCAGGCTGATGATTTGGATGACAGGTAGTTTATGACTATAGGGAGAGGCTTTTTCTTCAGCGCTGTCTACTTCCATGATGAAGCTGTCCTGAGAGAGCACTACACAGCTTATCACTGCACTAATGTCTTTCCAGTTTCCTTAATGAAACTACTACTGCATGCTGGGAGTGAGACAGAGACAGAGACTGTGTTTCCATGTTTGTGAGTGTAAGGACATCGAAGATCTCAGTGAGCACCTGCTTCAAGTTATTCTTGAATATACTGTATATAGCAGTCTCCCAAAATGGGTCACTGACCTGTTTTTTTTTTGGGGTTGCCAATTAGGAGAGTCAAATTAATAACAATGCTATGATATGTGAATTAATTTTCCTGATTAAATTATAAATGTTATTCTTTGCTACACTGGTTTTTTTGGCTCAGATGATGTGTGCAGATTACTTATTATCACTGTGATGTACTTTTATAATGAAATGCATTTCATATAGATTTTAAATTCATATGTTGTGTTCTTTATCAGCAGTTTTTAAATACAGATGTCATGGCAATTTATGGTACTGTAAGTTTGTAATCCAAGGTATTCTGAATGTATTTGTTTTAGAGTAATGAGTGGCACATGACGTGAAGATGCACAGTATTTATTTTTGTTTATGACTTTTAACTTGTCACGTGGGGCAAGTACATTTCTCTTCCACTTGTTCTGGACAAGCCTTAATGTCGAGCCCTGCTAATAATCCATCACTGCACAGGAAAACTATGGGCACGCGACCACGCCAAGTACGGAAAGCCAAATTTTAACCTAAAAGTCAGTCTGTCAACTGTGATGTGTGTTTACAATGGACAGGTTGGGTAATAATTGAACTGTTTGACTTTGTTTTCTCTCACCTAACCTGAGGAAACCTGGCGGATCGTCTGGCTGCTTGTGTTTCTTGCTCCATCAGATTTTTTTTTTATTTTACTTTGTCTCGACACTTGGCGAGTACAATGTTATTAATATGGACAGAAATGATGACCAAAACTAGGAAAATCAAACCCAGACTGTATGAAACCAGAATGTCCCTTTCAGGCTGTCACACCTTTCACAGACAAATTCAGCTTTACACTTTCTCCGTTGCTGTGCCAGTTCTAACACTCCGTGCCAACCTTTTTTCACTCGGGCCAGTCAAAACATATACGGTCAGCCCCGCTCCTGTCCTCTCCCCGCACGCCTGATCAAAGCCTGTTGCTGAGGAGCATTTCACCAGACCCTTTGCAACCCATCAGCGGATAATTCCCAAATCCTGTGCAATCCCAGACCGTGGCATCGTTCCGAGCTTCTTCCGGATATATCGATCAAACCTTGTAGAAGAAAAATGTTTCCAAAGCGTGGCTACACACCTGCGACCACTTGCGGGGAAAAAAAAAAAAGCATTTGATAAAGTGGGACACCAGCTTGGAACAGGAAAATACGAAATATTTATCCTAGCTCCCCGGTGTGGAGGTGGAAAA
The DNA here is from genome assembly GCA_028570985.1 of Heterobranchus longifilis. Taxonomy (NCBI): domain Eukaryota; kingdom Metazoa; phylum Chordata; class Actinopteri; order Siluriformes; family Clariidae; genus Heterobranchus; species Heterobranchus longifilis. Next base: position 16,314 of record JAOVVB010233366.1, read on the forward strand.
AAAAGCGTTCTTTGTGGGGTTGACGAAATTATAACGGCGGAATACAAGAAAGAGAAATGGAGGCAGGGGTGAGCTTGTCCTTGAACGACAGAGAGAGAGAGAGAGAGGGAAAATGTATTTCATATTTGCAATCATTGCACAACTGAAGTGTGCAACCGAATTCACTGTTTGTTTTCTCACTTTCATTTTCCCTCCTCTATTTTGGCTTAAACGAATTTTCTCATCCTTACCCAAATACACAACTGTCACTTCTCCAAATATTCAATGTCTCAGGGAGAAGAAATGTTGATAATCTGCCCAAGAGTTCTCCAACAGCAGCAACCCCATCTCTTTCATCCGTCATTTCCCATTTATACAGGAATCCACAGCTATGGGTTTAACTGGGCCTGTTTAAACACATTGAAGAAAGTTCTATTGTGCAATTCTTTTTAAGTAAAATAAACATATTTGGTCATTTTTTCAGTCAGAAATTATCAACAATACAAAAGCCACTGCGGAAATGTTTAAAGAGGCTGGGTAGAAGTAATCTATAATCATGTTTCCATTCAGCTGTGCACAATCTTACATAAACATGTAACAAAACAATGTAATGTGAGTTAGGTGTGCTTTGACTGGCAAAGAAAATAGAAATGATAAAAAGGACCGAGCTGCATCAGGAAACACTTTGCTGTAAATGATGTGTGATTACTTATTCATGAAATGTGTTTCCATTGTTATTTAATGCAAAAATTGACATGGTGTTTCATTCAAGGACAAACAAAGCAAAATATTTTCCTACCACAATGATTTCTTTAGTTTTGGCAAAAGAAAATACTGAATACTGAAACACTGAATAAAGCTGAAATACTATGGAGACTGTAGCAACTACTGTCAAACTCCTTGTATGGTGTCAGTACAACACTACGCTAAAAATGCCTCATTTCTGGGAAAAGAAACATATATATTTTCATCAAACGTGATGAAAATACGGACATGTTTGAATGATGATGTGATTAGAACAGTGGTTCCCCAGAGGCTAACAGAATATTTTTGTATTTTTTTCCATCCATCAGTTTAGCCTGTTGGTGGATTTGAACCGTAGCCTGTATATAAACATGGACGTCGCATCTCTTCCTCCTACTGTACAAAAGTAACGCCAAAATAGCCCAGATGGGCGCTGCCATCTTTTTATTTTGGAGCCAAAGTCTAGTGATGGTAGCGGTGGAGCTGCAGTATCCCATACACCCACCCGACCAATCACAAGTCAATAACAGCTGTCGATCATGATGTCTCACCTCATTTTTATAGCAGGAAATAACTAATTAAAACTAAACTTATCAGAAAAATAAACACTTGAACAAACATTAGTGTGATAAGAAATACCTAAAATGACAGAAACTATCTTTGGGAAAAAATTATTTGACTTTGATTTTTTTAGTTTGGCCCATGTCCCATCCGCTAACATGGAGGAGGCGGGACTTATGACCTATACTGCAGCCAGCCACCAGGGGGCGGTCCAGATGTTTTGGCCTCACTTCTCTCTTCACAAGTAGTACTTCAAAATTGTACTTGAATACAGTACTTGAGTATATGAAGAAGAACAGTGGAGGCTGTAATTGCACCATATTAATTAATTAACATTTCCAACAATCACATGGGTGTAATGTTTGGGTGTCCACACACTTTTGGCCATATAATATATGTTTGTGTGTTAATATACATGTATGCGATACAATGTGTGTGTGTGTGTGTGTGTGTGTGTGTGTGTGTGTGTGGTCAGCTGGCACTCACAGGGTCTCGGTCATCTGGTCAGGTCCAGCTTTCTCACTGCATGTGGAGAGGAGAATCTGTCACTTCTCTTTCTCTCCCTCCTTCCTCCTCCTTCTCTCTCTCTCTCTCTCTCTCTCCTTCTTTCTCTCAGCTGAGTGCGTTTCTCTCACTTGCAGTTAATTCCACGTCAAACACGGCATCTCTCTCACTCAGTCATTAAGTGTTAACTCAAACACACCAAAACTGCTAGTTGCTGATTACCAAGCCCATGCAATCTTCTGTCTGAGCTCTCTCGACTGAAGAAGAAGCGGGAAGTGAGGTTGACCAATCACATCGTGGCGTTATTCTGACCAATGAGTTAGGAATGTGAGGTGGGGAGTTAAGCCTAGGTCATGTGTAGGCCACTGTGGCTACAGTAACGATGTAACAAATACAGAAAGGCCTGGTCACATCAAAAAGTGTCATTTTCATCCTCGTGTATTTGCAGAATACATGGTGCTTGAAGCTTGGTGACGTAGGGACTACTGGCAATATGCTAATGCTAGCAATAGCTTTCTGAGCGTTTTTCTATTTTCTCTGTATTTGTGCCATTTAATTCCTCTTGTCATTGTTTCCCCTAGTTTGCTACCAGGGAAGGTCTAAGGTGACCAGACGTCCCTGTTTCTGGTGGCCTGTGGCAATAGGGCGCATCACTTTGTAATTTCAAAACACGTTTTCAAAGCACTTCTGGTTCCCTCGTCACAAAGTCAATGGTTTTTTAAAAATGTGTTTTTGGTTAGACGTTCGGAATAAGGTCTGTGGTTAACACAAGCTTCAGAGATTTTCAGTTTTTGTTCTACGACATAAAATACGTCGGTAAATACCTTTGTTGCTAACAAGTGTCTAAATGAGACTACAGGTTGTCGAGGACATTAAACGTCACCAGTTTAGTAGTGGTGACGTGGGCGATCGTTGGTGTAGTTCCTTCATAGCCTAACATTAGCTTTTTACTTCTGGCGATTGCATTTACGCTTCTAAAATCAGAAAAGTGGTGTTCATATGGAGAGATTATCTTGCTAGACAAAATGTTTAAGTATCATAACTTACATGACATAACATAACATGCTACGTTAGGTTTAGGCAACAAAATGACTGATATGGTTAGTAAAAAAAACACAGGGATTGCCATTAAAATCCCTACACAGTCTCAAACTCCGGTCTCCTGGGAGAAAGTCCTGTGTGTGATCGACAGTCTAACTCACTTTATTTCAGACATTGTGGACCTCACTGGGTTTCAATCATCACAAATGTCACTTATTTAAAATCTGGTTGCATCGCAATAATGTTTTGTTCACAGAATAGATAGTCACACATGCAGAATAAAGACAAAAAAAATACTTTATTTACTGCTTGTTTAAAGTTGGTGAGAAACTTTTTTGAGGTCAGACAGATGACTATCTTCCACTCTTAGCTGATTTTAAAACTTCACTTAGGAAACTTCTACAACTCAATATTCACCTAACCTTGCCAAAGGTCATATTTGTATAGTGATGAGCCGACAGAGGGAGAGAGCTAAAGAGGGAGTGAAATGAAGAGAAAAATAGCTCTAGTCAAATATGGGAGGAGATGATGAGAGAGAAGAAGAGATAAATAGAGAGAGAAAAGGCGGGCACAGCCAGAATCCAGCCAGGAGGTCAGGGACGAGGAGGAGGAAGGGGAGACGCACTGATAGGATGACTGTAGGGCAGGCAATGAGGCAGAGGGAGAGAGAAAAGCACGGGGTTGATGTTATGATTGTCTTTGTCCCTGCTCAGGTTTTCTTTCACCACTCTCAGCATACTCTCTTTCTGCTTCCCCCCGTTTTCTCTCAGTCCCTTGTTCTGTGGCTTCATTATTTCTCTTTCCTTTCTTCTCGGTGTGTCCACTAGGGGGAGGGTATGAACTACCCTATATTACATCTATCTTTGTATCTACTGTCCCTATTGTTTGCTTTCTTTTCTTCCTTCTCTCAATTGGTCTACAGTTCATGTTTCAGGAATGTGGATTCCTCCCCTCCTGCATTATGTTTGTTCATCCAGGTTTCACTCATAATATCTTTCTTTGATCAGGTTTCAATAAAAACCTAAAAGAATGATGCATCTTTCCACTGATATCCACTATTCATTTGCATGCTCAACCTACACTTATACACTGTCAAAAAAAAATAGAAACTAAACTACTGTGCTCACAAATTTGCATTGTTGGGCTTAAAATTAGTTTTTAACCCAAATGGCAGTTGCGTAACTTTTACAATCACTGTAAGGTGCATGGCAGGTGTCACAGATGTTAAAAAGCAAGAAGAGGCAGGTAATACAAGTCATACTGTTCTAACTTATTATTAATGAATGATGCCTATTTGGTGAGGTGAAAACATATATTAGTGTCCTTGTTTAAAGTGGCAACCCTATTTTAAATAAAAGCCAATAATGATGAGTTATTTGTAAAGTTAAAATGTCTGCTATTTTCTTTTACAAAATAAATAAATAGGAAATACATAAAATACCTTAACTTGCTGAGTGCAACATCCAGTACATCCACCCTTATCTTTGGTTTATGTTTCCTATTGTTGATTCATGTTGCCTATGTTTTTTTTTCTTTTTTCTTTTTTTCTTGCACTTTGTGCCACAAGCTTTTTCATATTATCAGCACAAAATGCAGCCGAGGCATTGGTTTCTGTACATTAAAGTGAAACAGTGGGGTTAGGTGCCTTTCCCTGGGGCAGTTTATCAGTTTTTATGGGCGCAGAGTGACATTCACAATCTCATTTCCCAACATATGTTCTTCCATCTGTATAACCAATAATGTGAACAGCACAACATTGCACACTTGCAGTTACTGTGCGCGTGTAACCTGTAAATCTCTCTGCGAGGACACACTGTCTTCTTATTTTTTATCTGTTGTGTTAATCCTAGTATGTTCTGCTGTGGCAATTACTTATCCAATTATCTTCAGTACTCTGTATTTGTTCCATTCTTATCTATATCCTCCTCTATGCAGCTGCAAATACCCATCTACCCCACAGGGATCATTACGGTTTCATCCAATCTTTCGGAAAATACAAGATAGCACCATTTGCAAGGCATATTAAATAACAAGGACTTAATGCAGTTGTTACAGATGTCATTAATGCAGCGGGGGCCTGTTTCTGCCTCTTAAGATGATGGGCCCTATCTTACACCCGCCGCAAAGCAGCGCACAGCGCAGCGCAAGTGTTGTCGCTAGTTTCCAACCGCCGCAGTTGTCGTTTTCTCACCCAGTGCCCTCGCTGTGTTAATAGCAAATGTACTTGCGCTCCGCCATGCGCTCATGAGTGTGTCGGTCTTAAACTGAGGTGTGGTCAGGCGCAGTGTTGCCGTGTTTTTATTGCTGCTGTATTTTTATTATATGACATTGCACGAAGCTGCTTTTTATTGATTCTTAAGCTGATGTACTTTTATATTTTTTATATACTATTTATTCAGTTTTGTTTTTTGTTTTTTTTCCTTTAATAAACTATCATATCTGCGTCATTGATCAACAAAAACCTGGTCTGAAGTCTATGGCGGTGTATTTTCCTGCTATTTAAATGACGTGATGCACAGATGACAGTTATATCCACGGCCCCGCTGTTAATCGTTGATTTTCAACCGCCTGTGTCACAGCAGTGAACGGCACGAGCGTCCGGAGCTCCCCGCTCCCCCCGCCGTTAAAAATCCACCGGATGACTCTCGTCAGCTGGTTGAAAATCTGCAAACTTTCCCTCGTTAGCTGTTAGCTTAACGCAGCGCCATTGAAACATCACCGCCACTGGCTGTAGCCAGATCGTTACGCAAGCAGCTGAACTCATTCAAAAGTCTACTTTTGAGTTTGCAGAATATTATTTCTATCAAATTAATATCTTCACATCTGACATCTAACACCTGCAAAAGGTTAGTTTTTGAGCTTTCTGAAGAATGCCTGCTCCTCATCACATCATTAAAAAAAAGCTATGTTGCATTACAGAAGGAGTGAGCCACAGATGTGTAAAGACAACGCACACACTACACAGCTTAAATACACTGTCGTCTTTTTATTGTGTTTGTGAGGGAGCGCTAATGTTTCTCTGCCGTTTCTGTCTGTCGGGCTCTGCTGTATGGAATACCAAGGCTATAATAATGAAGCAAAGCATAGATTGTCCCGCTGTTTTTCTGACCTTGTATCTACAATTGGGAGCAAAGCAAATACACATATTGTATATACCTTTCTCTGCTTGCCTGCATTTGTTCATGTGTTAAAAGCATCAAGATCCTTTATCTTTCTTTTCTTCCGTTTGAAAGCAGCACGCAACCATGTGCCTTGGTGTTGAAATAGTTCAGCAGTATAACTCTTTTCCTCATGGGGGCAAATTGGTTTATCCTTCAAAAGATGTAGATATAGGACTGTAACAGTTACACAAGAAAAGTAACTTTTGCTTTAGTTGTTAAAAGTTGAGTCAGCGTGAGAGAGACTTCAATGCACAGTTATATGGAGGCGTTTTAGTTTTCTTTTTTATTGTTCCGATCTTGTACATTCCATACATTTAAAGTTAAATACTTACTGTGCATGGGCATTAGAGAAGTACAGAGATGTCATTATCTATATCTGTTTAACCAACAAAATTATCTGTGTCTGTATTTGGATAGAAGACCTGAAGTGGGCGTGGTTTATATCGGACGTCACATTAAATCAAGCAGATGTAGTATTAAGCATGTCTTTGAGAGTTGACATTACTAAGAGCTCTTGACTGTCTCATTCTGTCCCAGTTGCTGCACAACATGTCTATTTAATGAGACTTAACTGATGTCTGTCAAGGCTTATTCATCCGAATAATAGTCTCGCATAGCCAGACCTATCTCCACAGCACTGTGTCCGCGCTGGGGGGGGGGGTCTGGATTGAATGTCTTTCACTTCCTGTCCTGTTTATATTTCTTTAAACCAATCACAGTCGTCTTGGGCGGCACTACGCCCCGACTGCAGCAAAGGGACTTTGAGAACCACACGGGAAGGAAGGAGGGACTTCCTCCGGTCGGGGTCTCCTCCCGGTGGAAGTAAGGCTTTATGCCGACACTGCTTACCTACCCAGCCAGATATCCGAATAATAACTAGCAAAATGGTTTCCATCTCATTATTTGTGCTCATCCAAATAACGTATTTGGATTTGGGTGTACATCCCTAATGGAGGTAGTAGTTGGATCCATCAGTAGTGACACTATGAAACCTCATCAAGGTTTCAACTGATGTACCACTGAAATAAGATGGACACAAGAGAACAAGTTGGTGATTTTGTGTCAGATGACGTTGTACCATGCGATCACCATTGGACTAGACACAATAATGTTAACATTTCGATTTTTTTCCTCTCGCCCATCCATTCTCCACCCACACCCTTTCTAGCTTTTCTATGTAAATTGTTGTGTCCAACTCTTTTCCAGCAAAAACAAGTCAATGAACATTGGATGAAATGGCTGAAGGTGCGGAGGAGTGAAGCTAGTCTTTCACTACTGATTAAATTATCAGCTTGGCGCCCCATCGGAGGCACAAAGGCATGAAATTGCTTGACATTTTTTCTCCTTGCGCACTCTGCCATTAGCCATTTCCTCGGCTACATTTCACAGCGAGAAGGACAGCGAGAGCCTCTGAAAGTCGTTTCGGAGTAACTCAAGGATTTGTCAAGCGGTGTGTTGTGCGAAGGTGAACAGATGTAAGGGACGTTGAACGTCATGGCAAGACAGCTGTGCAAACACACAAACTGTTGAAAAGTGTGCGATAAAGTGACTGCTGAGGAACATACTATCTG
>JAOVVB010233367.1:0-10179 GCA_028570985.1 Heterobranchus longifilis
TGCTTGGGTTTTATTTTATTTTTTATTTATTTTATTTTTATGTTTTATTTCCATTTTTTAGTTTTGTTTTATTTATATATTTTTATTCAGAGTCCTGTATTTTGTATATTTTGTAATTTCCTGTTTTTGTACGTACTTTTTTATTATTGTTAAAAAAAAAATCATGCTTTAGGTTGTGAACTTTGTGTTTTGGTTTAAATCAAAAATATGATACTTTGATTGAGATAGTAAAATAATTCCCAATCATTCTGTTTTTCATCTAGCATGGCTCTTGTTTGTTTGTGTGTGTGTGTGTGTGTGTGTGTGTGTGTGTACAGTATATACTGTATGTCTTGCTGATGCATGCAGGTGCACAGAAAAGGGAATCAATATCTGCTTAACAAGCATGTCGTCGAGGGCAAAAGTTGACCTCTGATTAATTTGCAGCATTCCTCAGTCTCTCTTCACACTATATTTATTTATTTATTTAACAAATGCAGCTCAGTCAAGGAGAAAATGGAAAGTTAATGGAAAATTAATTTGGTTGGTAGCATGTGCATGGTGTGTGTGGTGTAAATTACATTGAAGTCGGCACTGACAACTTCACTGTCTGTGAGTGGTGAGGACTTTTATTATCACATGAAGCAAACTGTAATTATTAGGGTTATACCTTCAATCAGTAAAAACAATCACGACAGAATATATTTAAGTTACCTAGTGATAGTAATAATTACTAAAGTAATTCTGCAAAAACAACATATTTTTACCTGGTAATGATTTCAGCCTTTACTTTGTGTCTTCATAAAAGTGTCATCATAAAAACAAGATATGGGTTATTTGATTTAAAGGGGCAACCCACTGATTTTACACATGCAGACCCATTTATTTGTTGTGAGGATTACTCCTGGCCTGTGAAAACATTTGCATGTCTTCTCTGAGTTTTCTAATGTCAGAAAATAACCTCTGCTTGGGCTTGGAGACACATTTCTAATGGGGCATGATGGACGTAAGTGGTCTCATTAAAAGACGCTATTCAGTTGCATTATAGGAGATGCAGAATCCAGCCTTTCTGGAGCTCCAACATCAGCACACATCCATATTTAACCTCAGCTGTGGTAAAACAACAACAAAACTTTATCTTCCTGTTTCGCTTTCTAATATCTAATATTAATTTTAATATATTTGGAGAGCACAACACTTTGGATTCATGGTTAATGGCTGAACTGCCCTCAGTAAAGAAAAGAAAAAGAGAAGAAGAAAACAGCGCAGAGAAAGCAAGAGAGGTTAAAAGGCACACAGAGCTGGATGACAGAGAAATGGACAGACATGTCGGTATGGACTCTGGCAGTGTTTAAAGACAGGTTCATCCAAAAGATAATGTCAACAGACTTTGACAGTTACGGAGAAGAAAACCTCAATAAGGTGCTGCATCTAATGTGTTTTATGCATCTGTGCTGAGGGGAGGACGCTAACGGACTTTCTTTTTTTGGGGGAAGCAGTCATTTTTAAATAAATAAAATATTTTTTAAATCAATATTTTCAAATGATTGATTTCTTTAGTAAGCAGCCGTGTAATAATTGGGATAATGTAGAACGAGCCTGTCATTATTGCAAATAGAACCTCGACGGGGTGATGCACGATCCCGATGCACAGCCGGCTCATTCTACATTATTCCTTACTTATAACACAACATGTAGAATTCAAATACTTTGCACTAAAATGCCAAGATTTGGACCTGAATCCATCAATAACACCATTAACAACCCATATATATTGGTTTTCAGCTGAAAAATAATTGGTTGTGTAATTGTTTTCACTGACTGAATTTTATATCATTATATACCAAAAAAAAAAAACGTTATACCATTTTCCACAGATAAATTAATAGGCTGACACACTACTAGGGTATTCAATGGTGTGTCCATTAAAAAACAAAAGGTGCTGCAACATTGGAAATCAATCACCGGATGACCTGGGTTGTTGTTCTGTCTCTCCGTTTCTTTCCTTCTTGGGTCAGAGCACAGCGCTGTATTTAATTAATAGACAGGAAAGAATACTGGGAAAAAAGGGAAAGGAATGGGGGTGCTGACCTAGACCACCAGCTGCGATAACCCTTCCTCCCAGGCATCCTGCCACAAAGTCAGCCCTCTTCTCCCTCATCCTGGATGTTCGGCTGGGTTTGATCCAGATACCTGCCAGAGATGAGAGGACAGACTGTCAGTCATCTTGGACCAGCTCAGTCAACCACGACAGAAAACAGAAGTTCCTCATTACCAAAGTTAACAGTTTAAAACACAAAATAGTCAAAAATGTTTTGACACTCTAATATATTCTACAGATACAGATGAAGCCACCTAGACTTTCCCGTGCCTCAGTGCTGGTCCCCAGGCAGGTCCGTGACAGGACAGTGGCTGGAATTAAATTAATTGAAATTAAAATTAAATTAAGTGTGTGTGAAGGAAGCACCATATCATGGTAACACCCTGCAAATGAATGAATAGGCGTGCTTACAGTGGAATCTAGACACACCCGGTGAGAAAACAGGAGGGGGGGGGGGACTCCCAGCAGCTGGAGGTGGGCTGGGAATTGGCTGGGAATTGGCTGGGAATAGGCTGGCAGTCGACTCGGAGGGGAAGTTTTAGATGGCTTCATCTGTATAATTGTTAAACATTTAATTAAAAAACCATCTGCTGCTGTAACAGCCTCTACTCTTCTGGTGTCAGGCTTTTCACCAGATGCTGGAACCTGGCATTAATGAGGTCCTCAAGGTCAAGGTCAAGGTCAACTTCATTATCCCAAATTCAGATGGTCGAGGTGCTGAAGTACAAAATAGAAAAAACTGCCAGCGAAAGCGATATGCAGTCCCTCCCCTTCCATCTCCCATAAAACGCAAACACACACCCACATGTGCACACACTCACACCGGGAGAGCATTTTCAGACACCCTCGCTCTGGCACGCACACACACATACACATACACACACACACACACACACACAGTAGTTCCAAGCACCCTTATACTAGCCTATAATACAAAAAAATAATAAGTACATTGATATGCAGTGGGTCTACATGCCACTGAGAAACTAACCCTGCATCAACATTTTAATCAAAGTAATAAATATATTGCACCATACAAATATTTCATAGTATTTACCGTTCCACATAGCTCTGACCAAAATTTTATAGGATCCTAGGTTTTGTTTTGTCATTTTAACAGTCTTATTGCAGAATAAATACTTGCTAAACCTGGCTGTTTTTATTCTCCTTTGCCCCAGTAGCTCAGTTGGAACCTGTTGTGGAGTCGGCTCATTGAGGATGCGTTCAGTCTTATTCAGAATGAGTTCTTTACACAGCTGAGCCGCTGACATAAAACACAAACATAAAACATCTGATCACAGCCGATGACCCTACTCGCCGTCCTGATCATGCGCTGCAACCTGTCTTGGCCAAACACGCAAATCAGACCAAAGGACAGGATGCTCTGCAGGACAGCCGTGTAAAACAGTTGCAAGACATAATGATCCACATTAAAACTATTTCCATAAAAAGAAGATATGCTGTTGCAGTTTTTTGACCTTTGCAGTAGCACATTCATTCAATTTCAGCTGATCAACAATCTCTATACAATACTATACAAGTATTTGCATGTTTTGACTCTTTCAGTGGGTTGATTGTTAACTTTGGTGAGTGGGACTTCTCTACTGTGTCTGAAATCTTTGACCATTTCCTTTGTTTTAGTCACATTCACCACAAGGAAATTGCCTGAGCACCATTTAATGAAATCCCCTACCTCTTCCTCAAAACCACCCAAGGACATGTTATCAGACTTTAGGAGCCCCACCAAGCCTGTGTCATCTGCATACTTAAAAAAGGTGTGAGTGGAGACTGAGGCTCGACACTCGTTGGTATACAGTGTATACAGTACGGGAGACAAAACACAGCCCTGTGGGGCCCCTGTGTTTATACCCTTAGGGGAGCAGACAGCTGAGTTAAATCTAACCTGCTGGGTACGATTCAGGAGAAAGTCATTCATCCATAAAATGAGCCTTGGATTAACACCAAGTTAACCTCATCAGTTTACCTACCAGCAGGTGGGGCTGTGTGGTGTTAAACACACTGCTGAAATCAACAAAGACTGTGAGGTTGTTCAAGGTGTTCATACTGTTGGTCATTGGCAGCAGTGCATCCTCAACCCCCCGCTCTGACTGGTAGGCAAACTGATAAGGATCCAAAAATGGTGAGACCTCAGTGAGGAGATGTTTTAACTCCATCACTGGAGTCGGAGCTTCTCCATTGGCTGTTGCTCTTTCAAAATGATTCAGCGGGACACTCTGTTCAGTACCCAACAAACAAATATTACTGGTACCACCACAGATGAACATTTAATATCCGAGAATTCACCTTTTAAATTCAGAAAATGAACTTGAATTCACAAATATGTATGATATGCATCTTACATCTGGTGTTCATATTTAAAAGCCGCTCAAACGGTGGATAAACACATTTCATTTCCTGTATTTTCTTCACAATAAAAGTCCCCCGTTATTTTCTTTTTGGAACGCTTTTATTGTGAAGCCAAATCTGGAAATGTGGTTTCACCTGCAGTAGCCTAACTTCAGTGATTCAGCACGACAGTCACGGCTCTGCCTCTGGTAGCCTACCGAAATCTGGTACTTAACGGGCCCCGGGTCAAAATGTTTAAAGACTGCATTGATAAGCTCTGCCGGTTCTTTTATCTGTACTTTTTAACGTCTTGGTGTAAGTTCTTCCAGCTGCAGCCTCTCCTCTGCTCTCTGTGTGTCTCCTCAAACTACACTCGTTACTGTAAGTGGAACAAAACCACCACCACTAAAAGCCAATATTTTAACTAAGCACCTGTTCCACAGTCACAAAGGTGTTTTCAGACGGTAAGAGACACTCTGCCTGTGTATGTCTCTGCGCTCTTCATATGAATTAACAGGCAGACGAGCGCTCCGTACGTAAACGCCAGGCACTGTTATTGTTGAAGCTAAAGTTAGATAAACGTATAGCTTTATAGCCTAGTTTAAGTTAAAACTCCAGGCTATGTAATGTTACCTGATCCATCCAGTCATGTAGAAAAGTGATATATTTTAATCTGCAGTGTCTCATCCACCGCCGTCATGTTGTTGTTTACACAAACACAGCGTGCTTGTTAAGCTAATGGCAAATTGTTAACGAGCTACAACAAAAGCTGTCTGTATGTTTTATATCTTAAAATTGTTGTAGCCTATACATATCTTCTGACAGAGACACCTGCAGTGGATCACAGCAGCAGAGAGGAGGACAGGAGGGACGACTGATACGGAGGCTCACTGGTGTCTGTATTCTTCATTCTTCTAAAACTTCACTCAGTATTTTAATGTCAAGAATATTATTTATTTAATTGCATTTTAGAATTGTTGGCAGTGAGATATTGAGTTTATATAGGCCTAGTGACTTAAATAATAGCCAACATTTTTAAACAGCAGTTACAATGAAAACAAACCGATATCGATAAAGTACCGAGCTAATAAGGAGAAGTGATAAGAGTAGCCTAGTAGTAAAAAATAAAATCTTCATGATACCATACTGGAACCACTACAGATGAACATTTAATATCCAAGAATTCACATTATAGACACCATCGCTGACGAGCCCTGTGACAATTTGGACACACAGCGGTCGCGGTCCAGCCTCATACTAGGTTTACACCTTTTCTTTAAGTTTAAGTTGAACTTTTGTCTTACAAATGCGTTTTTAGTTTTACAAGATGAACAGAATCTAAGACATAAGAAATAATCTAAGAAATACTACATTCATGAAGAACTGATTCTACTACTACTACTAATAATAATAATAGTGAAAAAAACTTGTCTGCTGGACACCCAAAACCTGTGGCTGATTCACGACTTAAAGGAATAGTTCAATATGTTTGGAAATAAATGTTTTGCTTTCTTGGCGAGAGTTCGATGAGAAGATTAATACCCCTCTCATGTCTACATGAGAGGGGTATTAATCTTCTCACCTACCTCTCTGTAAGAAAGCCAATGTAGTTCCCAAAAACATCAAACTACTCATTTAGTTGTGCTAGAAAGAATCTGATTTGCATCTTTGACTCCCAGAAAATGCAGAGTTCACAATCCTTGCTTTGCCTGTATCAGCGTTTGTTTTTGGACACTAAAACAGCAACAAATGAACGAATAACAGAGGTCACTGCTGGACAGAAGGAGAGAGAGCAGAAGTCAAAAGAAGAAGAAGAGGAAGAGAGGGAAAATGTGTGCATTATAGAGAGACCGCAGCACAACAGGGTCCGCCTCAGGACCTCTCTCTCTCTCCACCGTCCCCCTCCATCTTTCTCTGGCTTGAAACCAACAACCCAACAGCAGATTACATTTCTATATTTGGGACAGTGATACGTAGTGACACATCTTCTTTCCCACTCCTCCACGTCTCTTCTGCAAAGAGCCTCGGTGAGGGAAATGAGCTGCAAATTCAGGCAAATGCAACAAAATACATTACAGCACAAGCATTACAAATGTGCTGCATAGACATAATGTAAATGGATGCATAACGCTGCAAATGATCAGATGTTCTGTACCCATCAGTGTGGATTGTGGAAGTTTTCTTCCCTGCAGGGCTGCAGCCTACCAGTCTTAAATTGTTGTTTTTCACTTATTCCAACTATAGAGTGGATGAAAAACATGGATTTTGAGACATTTCTCTTTCATCTCAAGTGGCAATCATGCCCGACAGCACTGAGCATTGTAGTACTGAACAATTGAGATTTATTCCATGGCAATGTTTTCTCTGCAGTCTTCAGTTTCACTAAAATGAGTGTTTGTTTATCAGAGAAACAAGACAAATATCTACAGGCATGCTGGTGGTTCTGTGGTGCTGCTGGGCTGGTCCTGAGCTAAATGCTAATCATCTCATTTTCATGTGTTAGCATGTTAACATTAGGTTTTGACAAGGCAGAAGAATGCGTGATAGAGTCTCCCTAAATTAGCACTAACAACACTAAAGCCTGCTTCTACTTTCTGCATGTCTGCGAGGATCCGCTTTGGTCCACGTAACGTAAATCCCCGCTAATGTCCGCGTGGACCCCTATGTGGACGTCCAAATGCAGCCCCAAAAAAGTGACCATGTGGACTGTACACATAGCAGGCACACTGACTGCACATGCTCCAGTTCTTCCACACTCAGTTCAGTTGGTGGTGTGTGTTAGCTGGTTTGCCAAGACGAAGGAAAAGATAACAAAATGGATGCTTGTTTTGAAAAGAGGTTGTGTGAGGAGATCCGCCGATACCCACATGTATAATTCATCTTTAAAGGAATAAAAACACCACCAACTGGAATGGAGTGTGAAACGGGAAATGCACTTGCATGGAAGGCCAGACTGACGTGGACCCCTTGATTGGATGAGAATAAATGGAATTAATGAATAATAAATGGAACCACATGCTCGTCCACATGACTGGTATGAGTCCACACAGCTGTCTGTGGATGCCAAACGAAAGTATATCTGAGGTGTAAATACAGCTGGAGAGGAGAGGAGAGGAGAGGAAACATGAAGAGAGGAGAGGAGGAGAGGGGGGAGGATACATGAGGAGAGGAGAGTATTTTTTAGATAACACAAATGTGTTGCAGAGCTGCTGTAGTGCAGGCTATGGGGAAAGTAGCGACAGTAAATGATTATCTGTGAGTCACAGGAGGGCAAGGAGCCACCAGCAGCTCACTAATAGATATGCTGGCTGCAACAGATCAGCTATTCAGCCATGGAAAATGGAAGGCCAGATAACATGCAAATATAGTGCAGATATATACGGGAGGAGAGGAGTGAGGAGTTGAGCTTTCAAACAGGCATGCAAGCTTGTAACTTTTGCTGTTTTCCCTCTTCTTTGCGTCTGTAGATAAAGAAATAGGAAATAGGCATGACATTTCCTCTGATTGAATGATGTGTGTGTGTGTGTGTGTGTGTGTGTGTGTGTGTGGGGGGGTGTGTGTGTGTGTGTGTGTGTGTGTGCGTGTGTTTACTAGTTAATGTTTATATAGCATGCACCATTGCCACATACCCTAGCACTTATAGCCTTTAAAATATACAAAACTCTTTCCTCCACCAAAAGTGAAGTAATGCCAAATCACCAAATTGCCAAAACATAACCAAGTAGTTTTTGTGCATAAACCTAACCAAACTGTGACCATTTCACAACGTTCATGTGTTTAAAACACGTTTAGTATGAAGACGGAAAACACTGTGGGTCCTATTTAGACGATCTATAGAGCATTTTATAAAGTGCACGGCACAACTCTACTTCTGGTATTTAGAGGACGCATAGTCTGTGCGCAAAGTAAGGCACACGGCGTAAAGGGGTTGTATTTATTCTCGTAATCATAGGTGTGTTTTTGGCGTAACATGAATTCAACCTATCAGTATGTCCCATCCCTATCCCCTTTAAGAGCCAGGAGCACCTTCATCTGCAGCACATTGCTATTTAAACAGCAGATCTGGGAAATTAAGAGTGAGTGGTTTTCTGCTGATAAAAAAAAAATAGGCGTGGGCCTCCTCTGTCTCCTCTCACACACACCTCCATCTGACTGAATATGAGACAATGCACAGATAACTTATTTACCTTGTAACTGATGATGATGATGATGATGAGGAGGAGGAGGAGGAACGATGTGCGTCCCCGTGTGTGGAACAGGCCTGCTGCGTGTATCGGCTCTGAAGCCTCCAAATCTGCTTTTACTCTTAAATCATCCGTACACCACCTCAAGGAATTATTTTCAACCCCCCACATGTAAGTCCCTTTATGCTATTGCTTTCTAAATAATGCATTATATTGATTCTTGAGTGTTTTCTTTAGCGATTTACTTTGATGATTAGACCTGCTTTCAGTAATTGTAAACGTCTCCATGTTATTGCACTGCAGCAGAGATCGTGGGACATTTAAGCAACAGAATGAAAACAATGTAGTAACTTGAGAGAGGAAACAGAACTAAACATTTAGCTTCTGAAATAATGAATGAAGTTACCTGGTGACGGCTTTTCCTCGTGCATAAAGAGCAGCAGCCACGGACATCTCTCTGCTATATTCACATTTTAGTGAATTAAATTAATATTTTCCTCATTAATTATGTATTATTTCACCCACCCGAAACCCATCCACTAATAATCAGAATGTTAATTAACAGCAGAGCCGCAGATATAACAGTAATCTGCACATCACATCATTTAAATAGCAGAAAAATGTTCCAACAACCACCTGGTCTGAAGTCTTTCTGCTGCCTCAAGATATCAGCACACCAACTCTGCACCTGATCACACCTCAGTTTAAGACTGACACACCCATGGGTGCACGGAGGAGTGCAAGGTCATTTGCTATTAACACAGCAAGGGTGCTGGGCGAGAAAAAAACAACTGTGTCGGCTGGAAACTAGCAATGACACTTACTGTGTACTGCTTTGCGGCGGGTGTCAGATAAGGCCCTGTGGGTCGTATTTCCTGCCACCGCTACGGGTGCTAATTTATGAAACACTAGTATGAATCGCATAAAGCTTGCACTGACGTCACAGTGCAGTGCATTATGGGAATGGGTCCACCATCTTGTGAGGCCACAGAATACCAGGTGAACGGATGCAGCAAGCGGTTACAACCAATGACTGTAGAAGTATTTCAACTCAATAACAAAGCACAGTCTGGTTACCGGCCGCGTGCTCCCATCAGCCGTGCCGCACTGTGGTGTGACGTCACGTTGTCAAGCTCTATTAAAACAAACAATTCACAACTATATGACTGAGCCGGCTTTAAAAGCTTTTTCAACTTGAGTTGAAAATGACCCCATTCATGATCAATTTTCATTTCTGTGGGTAAATATTGATCCACCAAACAAAAACAAAAAGTCTGTCAGAAGGAAGTTTTATGAAAGGGCATCTAAAGTTACACATAGATGCCCCATAGTTACTGAGCCAGATAAGTACCATCACATCTTCACAGAATTAGCATCACACGTATTATTGACACACAGTTAAAAAATAAAAATCAATCAAAAAAATTAAAAATCGATGCAGCAGAACCAGAGATTGTGTTTTTTATTCCACATTTTGTAGGTGAAGTATTCCTTTAAAGTCAAGCTGAAATTAAAAATGCATTTTCAACCCTTTTAGATCACATCTCTGGTCATGTTGTGCACCTATTT
>JAOVVB010233368.1:0-10179 GCA_028570985.1 Heterobranchus longifilis
GTACAAAATGTTCTTCCGGGGGGTGGGGGGGGTTGCCCCCAGACCCCCCAAGAGAGCCTGAGGCCCCCCCACCATAGTCTCATGAAATTCTGTGGGAAACACTGTAGTAGATCTGGGGGGTAGCTGAACGGCTCCACCCTGATGACATAAGGACTGGGGTAGGCAAATGTTCTGGTGCACAAGAGGATAGAGGAAAGAGAGGCAAGCTGGAGGACAGAGCCAGATTAAACTAATGAGAGTGAACAAGCAGAGGACAATTGGGAGAGGAGCTGCTAATTAACCCCTTGGTGAGGGGAGCAAGGTTCGGTAAGCTTCCCAGCATTAAAGACTGAGCAGAGGAGGCCTACACTTTGTCCTGGGTTTCTTGGCCTTCCCAAAATATAGCTTTTCTCATCTGGTTTTCAGCCAAATACTCTGTACAGTATATGCTCATTTGTACAAAGTACTGTACATATTGTACAGGTAGTCAGCACAGAAAAAGCTACACAACATAATGCAATCCTGCACAATAAGCCTGCAATAAAGTGAAAAATACCTCATTACTGTGGCAATACTGCAATGATCATCTATGTGATGTGATTGACAAGAACACCAAACTAGGCCTGCCCCCTAATAGTGGACCAAACTGTTAGTCTTCATTGGTCGGTTAGTCGCAGAAAAAACAAACAAACCTCAAACTCGTTCCGGCTGTGAGCGGCCGCCGGAGATGATATCGGCCACTGTTCCCTCCAATGCTGCCACCTCCGAAGTTTACAGATTACCTCATTAACGTTATCAGGTTCTATTAGCATTGAGTTTATTTCAGAAATATTGCCAAATAGGCTCTCAGTTTGACACCAATTCCTCGCCACGAGAGGCGCCGATCCCGTGGGGGCTCCGGGGTTCGAGCACCCACGGTCAAGTTTGAGCACCCAGGTGGAAGGCCAATCAAAAATTAATAAATACATTTGCTACCGGGCCATGAGGAAGCTATATGATTCGGCAAAAAACAGAATAATAAACAAAATATTACAGGCCAAAATGGACTATAAAATGTCATAAGATTGATTCTTTGCACAGTCCATTTCTGCACCTTTCCTCCTCACCCCTACCACGCCCACAACACACACACGCAAGGTTATCACCAGTCCTCACCAGCCAACCTAGATGTGCGTGTTGCAGCATATCGAGTAAAACTTGAGTAGAAAACAAATGTTGCTTAAGAGTTTCTTCGGTAGGGGAGATAAACAACGATGATAATGCAGTGAGAGCAGAGGCTGAGACTGCAAAAAAGAGAGCTTCCTTCAATTGGAAATATGACGAGTCGTACCTTAAATATGGATTTATTGCGACCGGTGACTCGCATGCTCCGAGCTCCATGTGTGATATAAGGAGACATGCGGTCTAATGAGGCAATGAAGTTCTCAAAACTGTCTCCCATCACTCCTCGATGGGGCCGTCTGCAGGGCAAAAAGCCCAGTGCGCCCACTGAATCAATAATATTGGTGAGTTACAACGTTATGTTCTGAGGGAAAAATATGTGCTTTGTGTTCAATATCTAAACTTTACTTAAATGTCATGATACTTGTCATGACATGCGATAACGTTGTTGAATATTGCAATAACGATATTACTTGCAATAAATAAACAGTCATATCAGTTCTGCCTTTCTGTTGCTTTCAGTATACTGCTAAAATACAATAAAGTGCTTGTTGTTTCTGACTTTTTATTGAACAAATTGAACATCGAACTGAACACAAAAGGCACCATTTAAAAAAGAGAATAGTTACATTTTAAAGAGCAGTTTTCTACTGATACTCTCTTTCAACTTACAAAAACAACAAAAACATAAATCAGCATCTATGTCTGCCACAGTCTTGTCACTAGGGCTGATGTCCTCTGGTCGGCTGGTCGATTGGTCAATGTGTACTGGTCCGACCAAGATTTCACTGGTTGGACAATAGCTGATATCACTTTCTTAAGGCCATCTGTCTCCATCAATGCTCAAAATGCCACTTGCCTACTTGCTTCACGGTGTTACTAGCACAGAGTTAGTTATCATTATTGTGGATAATAACGACAACAGTATGAGCCACACCTGATGAATGATGGCATTCTGTAAACAGAGACACGTGGGATGCACGCTCCGCTATTAATACAATACAGTCAGCAGACGGTGCCATGGAAGATTACATTAATGTCTGTAGTAATATCCTACATATTCCTGAATTTAGGTACATTTAATGAGGTTGTTATCTGCCGGGCGAGGTCGGGCAAGTCCAGCCAGCAACACACTTGCCCGAACAGGCAAGTGCAGCTGATGTCCCATGGTTGAAAAAAAAAAATAAATACAACCTGGGAGAATGAAAATCAAGTTTGGGACGGGAGTTGAAAGAAGAAAAAAAAAGCCTGCTAATGTGACTATGAACGGCAATCAAAGTGAAAATGGCTGCACATTTTATGTTTCTCACAGTTAAAAAACCTCTGTTAGTACCTCAGTTATTAAACCTCTTTCACAACAGAAACACAGATGTGCGCGCACACACAGCTGATAGACCAGTGTCAGACGCCTGTCACCGCCGGTATGCTGCTCCAAGTCAATATAAGCTTTCTAGTATTAATGATAACGTTACAGTTAACGTTAGCTAACATTAGACTGACGTTAATGTTCTGTAACATTACAGTTACTGTTAATTAACCAGTCAACAGCTGACATATTTACAGTGAATGATCTGATGGTAACGTGGTGTTAACCAGGAGTCCACAACTCTGCAACAGTTCACTTCAGATCATGTTATAATGTTAACTACTTACACACTCCTTTTCCTCCCTATGGGACATAACTGCTGAAATGAGATCAGTAAAACGTGAAATAAGAGCCCTAAAGAATTACAAATGGTAAAGGGACTGTACTTATATAGCACTTTTCTAGTCTTTGCGATGATAACTTTAGTCTTTGATGTTATTTGATAACTGCTAATAAATAATGTTTGTGTATGGGGCAAGTCAAAATTGATTTTGGGCAAGTAGATTTCTGAACCACTTGCCCAATCGGGCAAGTGAAAAAAAAGGTTGAACCCTGTATTTAGTACATCAGTATTTATGGTCATATTCTCAGTCTCAAACATAGCTTAACCATGTCGTGTGATGATGTGCTACTTCAGTATAATTTAAGAACAAATATTGTTGTAAAAATTGCAGATGAACATTGAATATCCAGGGATTCATATTATAGACACCACTGACTATCCCTGTAACAATTTGGCCACAATTGACCCTTTGCTAAGCCCTGTCCCTTTGTTGTTAGCCGCTGCTACTCCATTAAGCAGTTGGAGCTAGCATAGAGCCCACATTGTCAGTTACTGCACTCCCTAAAATAATATCTAATTTTTTGGAAAAATGAAAAATCAATTTCACAGAGAAGCAGACAGAAAGGTCTACAATATGTGTTTGAAGGATATACAGGATGTTAAAGTGCTCCGCAGTTAAAACAGGTTAAAAAGATGAAGATAGAAGCTAAAGCTACAGGTCACTGTAAACGTTCCGGTATTTTTAAACCACTAAAAGTGTTTGTTTTTTGACAGGCTAAAATTATTATTATAAATGTCTGACAAAATTATGGAAAGGATCCCTACAGAGATAGACCTTTTTGTTAAAGTGTAAAAAACAGCCGTGGTAGATGTGAAAATATTCTGTCTCTACAGTCGTTTACAGATGAAGGCATGATACACATGTACAGGTGTGGACTAGACGTGTCAAAATTGGCAAAAACTTATTTGGCGACACTTTACCAGTCATAACGGCAAATGCGGTTTAATACTGCAGGCCCCAGAATACTGATCTGTTTCTGCTCCTTCTTGTTTCATTACTCCCTGCAATATTTCAAACTGATCCACTGTCAAAAAAATGCAGAAAATGTCCATTGTTTTGTTTTTCAGACACAAGTTAGCCGTCCGTGTCGTCCATATCAAGCTCACTGACAAACACATTGCATTTCCGGTGACTACTTCATAATAACAGTCCACTCATGTTTCACCAGTTAAATGCTATTAATGTGAAGGTGCATCAGGAGGAAATGTTTGGTTTGCATTAGCATTGGTTTTTTTCCACTATAAAATATTAATTTTCATAATAGAATATTAATTTGAATATAACATTTTCTTTTACATATATATTCAAATTTACAATATTCTTTGACAGCGCTAGTGTACACATGATCAGGATGGTACCACCTCTGCCAGGAAAAACCCTGGTTGCTGCACTGTATTTTTAGGTTAGCCCCATACTCAGAGACTGTGTCATACCATATAACAGAAATACTAGTCCTGATCGAGTGTGTCTCCTTTATAGTCCATAATGAGCAGGCTAAATCTGACAATACATAATTTTCTCTGCTTAGGCCTTCTGCAAAGTCTAGAATTTGTCTTCAATGGACTTAGTCTGATTTTTATTATGAGACGAATGTAACCACATCAGCATGTGTCAAGCACTTAAAAACTACCAAAGAGCATCTACCAATAGTACACACATGTAAAATCACTTTCATAATAAAATAAATTTGAATGAGATTAGCTAATCTAAAAATAATGATTAATTATGAAGTATATTTTCCCCAAAACTGCCCAAACTGCAACAAGCTTCTTCACTTCTTTATGTCTTTAGGCTACCACAGCAAATGAACAGAGCAGAATAGAAAAAAACAGAGCTCCTCGTGTGACGTTGCTATGTGAGTGACAAAATCATTGCTGGCAAAGGATGGTGATTGGGGCTGATACGGGCATGTTTTTTAATGGATGGTACTTGCTGGAACCATCTCAAATCCTTAGTTCATTTGCTCTGGGTATGTCAGGTGATCCATTAAAACACTGAAACCAAACGTGTTTCTAACTGCGGAGCTCACAAAACAAACAAATCGTAACGAGGAGTTTGAACAGATTCACTTTGACTGAGCCACTTCAGTTCTTTCTTCAGTAAGAAACAGGTTAAATTAAATACAATTTAATTGATAGTGTCAATAACAAAAGTTATCTCAGGACACTCAGAACAGGCTCAAAGATTTTCAAAGTCAATGATTTTCAAGTCCCAACATCACCCAAGAGCAAGTGTTACAACGCAATGGTGGCGAGAAAAAACTGCCTTTAACACAAAAAAATGTGTTTTACAGAAAAAACTGCCTTTTAGTCTTGTGTGTTTTCTGTTTGGTATGTGGGGTCAGGGTGCATGTATGTGTGGCAGGGAAGTGCCAGAGACAAAATTTGGAACATCCCTACTGATAAAAAAAAAGCTAACAATGTAGATAGGGGACATTGTGTTCATTGGAAGTTTGAGCGGTGTTGTTGCATGTGAAGGGAAAATGTACAGGACTATGCCATCAACAATTTATGTCAGTCTCAATTGGGGATTATTATTTTTCTTTACATATTGCCCAGCTGAGACAGACAGCTGTGTATTAAGCACACAGTAGTGTTGGAAAGGTGGGGTAAAGATGGTGGGCTTAATAATTCACGCCCTCCTGCTTGGATACCAGCTGCCCCACCCCTTGCCTTCATGAGGGCTGCATCCCGTCTCCCTGGTCTGATTGTTCCTGCTAACTCGCTTCTCTGTGGGATCTTATATTCTAGTGCTTTAGAGTGCCATTTAGGCTGTGGTTGATTTGCTGCTCCTAAAAACATACAGTATGAGGTACAGCAGGATATGGATGGGACTGTTTTTTTCTGCAGCAGTGCCTCACTACTGCTCATCTGTGTCAGTATGCTGCCTCCACCTTAATACGAGCGCATAGCTTCTGTAAGCAGGCGTCTCCTTTTTAAGGGTGTTTCCCGTGCTGTGCTCGTCTCTCTCTCTCTCCCCTTTGTCAAAACATTCAGCGGATGTGGCGACAGCGCGCACACACACACACACACACACACACACACACACACACACACACACAACACACTCTTTACAAATACACTTGCTCTGTGGTTTCTGCTACTACCATTGCACTTGCCAGTGTCCATCCCGACTTTGAAGCAGGCTATGCAATCAGCTGCATTACAATAACAGGTTACACAGGACATCCTGACAGGCAGGCTTATGCTAACAGACAAATGTAGGGATAAAGTTAGAGAGGAGGGTCAGCAGGAGGCGCTGTGCTGCGCTGTGTGTGGTGCTGCAAAAGGATAGGCTGGCACTTCACACAAAATTAGGTCAGTCTGACTGATTAGGCCTAGGCCATGCTGGTAAACAAATAATCAAGACTGACTGAATGCAAGAAGCTGAGTATACTGAGTGAAGATGCCATGAGACAAGTCACATTGTTGAGCTACTGGGAGTACATTACTGAATGAAAGAGGGAACCAATAGCAGGGCTTGACATTAAGTTTTTGAGGCATTTGTCCTTGGGACAAGTACATTTACAAGTTACTCTACTGTACTGTTTTTTTTCTTTTTAATTTTATTTAAAAGGGGGTGTCAAAATTTAAATATCATCAGACGTGTCATAAAAGCTGACTTTTGCTTTAAATTTCTCAAAACATGTTCAGAAATTTCACATAAATCGTGTAGAAATTTCAACAAACCTATGAAGGAAATGTTTTATGACAGGACAAAGATAGTTGATAATATTTTAACTTTTGTGCTCCCTTTTTCTTTTCTTTTTTTATAAAAAAAAGTACAGTAGAATAACTTCAAATTTGAATATAATTGGATTTTATATAATGTGCAAAATAATGCCATTTTTACTTGGTAGGCCTATATCAAATGTAAGAAATGATTTCTATAATACAGGTCTTTCTTTGTCCTTTTTTGGCTGCTCCAAGCACCCGTACTGTAACACCAGGAACAGACGAGCATCAAAATCCAGGAGGCAGCTGGCTTGACCAGTATTCTGAATAGGGGTGTAACAATACATCGATCTGGATCGATATATCGATTCAATAATCGCCGATCCAATATCATCGATGCAAAGTGAAAGTATCTATACATATCATCTTTACACTGTATTTTCTCACTTTATATGTATTCTTTTCATTTAAAAGAATAGATTGTTTCTTGTATAAATGTCTGGAAGAGCTCAGTAATAAAATGGTCAAATCATATGTTAGTTGCTTTCTGTGAGTTGATATAAATGTAACTGATTGTGTTACATGGACATGATATTGTCTCATATTGATCGCAGGTCCCTGAATTGAATCAAATCGAAATCGTATTGTGGCAAACTTTGTGATATCAGCAAATATTGTATTGTTGTCCAAAGAATCAATATAATATTATATCGTGATGAAACTTGTGATTTACACCCCTAATTCTGAATGTATTAATGTAACTCAATAGCCGACTAATGAATGGCAACATGATACTACAGCTGGGCAACATGGCCTAAAAATAAAATCTCTGATTGTTTGTTTTTATTTGAACAATAAAAATTATTAAACACGGTGCATTCTTTGAGATTCACGGTGTGTTGAAGAAAATGCTTCGTCATGTTGGAGGTGCTTCCTCACTTGCATGAAATGTCCTGACTGCAGGTGTTGCATTTTGCCGTGTTGTTAGCTTTTCTAGCGAAGTTAAGCCACATGGTGCTAAAATGCTCGTATGGAAGGAGATCGTTTTCGTTTTAAAAATGGCGGTTTAAAATGAAAACATAGGAATGCAGATGTGGCCTCAGTCTCTAAAAGAAATCGTTACTCTTGGTGCGAGGAACGACAGCCTGTAAATAGAGCCGTTTAGTCAGTCAGTCAACTTGCACTCGGCTGAGAGACATTTCAGACTACACATTGGTCCCCCATTGGTCACGAGATAAAACGATCGATTGCCGCGCCTGACGCTCTTTCCGATCCGACCCTACGGGCTCGAGCTGGCACCGTGTAGTTTGAGCTCAGTATAAGGCGACCACTAGAATAATAGTAATTAACCAGAATTTGCTATTCCTGAAAGCTTTAACTTGTTAAACTCTTGATGTTTCCAGGTGTCCGGTGGCGTCTCTGTGCTATGTTCCGCGGGCGGCCTCCAGTTCCTTCCCCTGCGGCGGGCTGATCGCCGGCTCTCTGGAGGGCGGGTGTTTCTGGGAGCAGGTCAACGAGACCACATACAGACCGCACGTCTTGCCACTGGAGACCGCTGGCTGCACTGACATCCAGGTGGAGACGGAGAGCCGACACTGTCTGGTCACCTACAGGCCAGGTGAGACCCCGACCGGGCTTATGTAGCGACTATATAGCACTTATCAAAAGTTTAAAAAACTAACTTAAAGTTAACCCTTTCAAGCCCAAGCAGTTTCAGGGCGTTTTTTTGCTCCCATCACATTTTACTCACTGTGGCCTCGTTTTTCTCTGCAATATAAAGTCCTGCACTTCTATGGAAACTGCACAATCATGGCTAGAATCATTCAAATTAATCATTTAAGTTGAATTTCTTTGGTAATTTATTTATAAAATAAAATGGAATCTATATAAACAAAAATTTTCCAA
The DNA here is from genome assembly GCA_028570985.1 of Heterobranchus longifilis. NCBI lineage: Eukaryota > Metazoa > Chordata > Actinopteri > Siluriformes > Clariidae > Heterobranchus > Heterobranchus longifilis. The sequence goes on from JAOVVB010233368.1 coordinate 8,430, forward strand.
GCGCCCACAAGTGTTACCAATATTGGAAAAAGTCCATATGCTATACATATTGAACTGTTTTTGCAACCTCTCTTGTCCTCTGCTCTGTGTAAACAGCCCGTAGTTCAGTCCAAGTTTCTCACATTTTTTTGTCATGTGACTGTTGATCTCAGCGAAGTCATCATGGCTTTGGTTACTCGGTTAGTGCAAACAGTTTATTTTTGGACAGATTTTAAATAAGACATACGGAATTAAGTGGTTTTAATGAAATATCACTATTTTAAGTAGGGATAGACCGATTAATGACATTTTGAGATAATCGGCATTGGCTGATCAGAGTGTGCAAGAGATGCTGCTTGGTGGTCTTGTGCACTAACATTGTTTTTATTCGTGTAACTTAATACATGTTCATTTAAGTTCAGCAATTTTGTCTCACATTTGTTATTATTATTAATATTATTTTTTTAATTGTTGTAGGTTATTTTTGCAGATGCAAAAACAAAATGTGTTAGTCGACTAAGAATTTCTCGGTCGTCGGCCGCCCTGCTCTCTAAGTATCGGCATCGGCCATTGAAAAACCCATATCGATCGAACACTAATTTTAAGCTTAGATTTGGTTACTTTTCCTCACGAAGCATTCATCACACATGATGCATTCAAGGACCTTTGGAAAGTTGAAAATCTGATGATAATGTCTGTTTTTGTCTATGATAAATGGTGTAATTTTGGCGATTTATTTTAAAGATAACATGCTTTTCAGAGGGTTAAAGGAGGTTACAAATAAAAATACGTTTTCAAAAATGATTTGAAAGAATATTTTTGAAGGGTCAGCTGAGGTCACTTTTTAAAATAATTTTAAAATCCCAAAACACAAGTTCTTGTGCATAGCATACTTCCTGAAAAATGTAACAAATTTATACATTTCAGTCGGCATTTCAGTCCATCATTTTCAAAACTCTTAATGCACTTTGTTAGAAATTGAATTCCTAATTAAACTATTATTAACTATACAAAATACAATGCTGCCCTCGAGCAGATTCTGTCACTCCTGATGTAGTCTCGCGTAGCCAGACCGATCTCCACAGTGCAGTGTCTGCGCTGGAGGAACGTCTGGAGGAGCGTTTTCACTCTTTGACTGGGAAAAAAACTGAAAAATCTGAACTCTTCCCAATTGATAGCTGATGATTTGGAGTGTAAACATAGTGGAGGTTGTGTCTATCTTTTTATTTTAATTTTTTTTTTTTAACATTTTCCTACAAAAACAACAGACTTGGTGCACAAAGGACCCTGCAATGAAAATACTCACAGCGAGCATCAAGCTGAGACGTCTGTAGCAGGAAAAATGCTGATTCATCAGCAGCTTGCTGAGTGAGGAAGAGTGTAAAAACGTGAAACTCAAAGGTGTTACTAACATAATGTGCCAATAACACGCAGCTTGTTGCTCACATCTCAACAGCCATTGATGTACAGCAGACTGGTTATTCTACCAACTCCACTCTTTCCTTTTTAAAGTTTTGTTTCTTGTATTTACTGGTTTGCTCACAACAAAAGATCCTGTTTATTCTGTGGAAGACTAGTCTGGCTGGGTACGTAAAAAGCCTTATACATCCAGCGGGAGGAAGTCCCTCCTTCCTTCTGTGTGGTTCTCAAAGTCCCTTCTCTGCAGCCGGGGCGTAGTGCTGCCAAGACGATTGTGATTGGTTTAAAGAAATATAAACAGGCCAGGGAGTTGTTTCCACTGTACTGGAGTGAAAGACATTCAATCCAGACC
>JAOVVB010233369.1:0-10179 GCA_028570985.1 Heterobranchus longifilis
TAGCTGTACTCATGATGCCCTTGGGGGCCACAAAGAACCTTTCTGTGGGCCGCATCTGGCCCTCGGACCGCAATTTGCCCAGGTCTGCTGTATAGTAACACCTATATTTGTCCTCCATTTTCCCATCCAGAGCTCCAGATGCGGCTAAAGGACCCCTTCTCTTTGAAAGCCGCCGATATGACTAAGCGGACTAATAAACCGAGGAAACCTCGAGATGAGGAGTCATCAGATGAAGTCAGTGGTAAGTCGGTGAAGCCGTACACTACCGGACTGTTGGGGCTGTGAGTCCTTGCACAGTGATAGTGAATGGGATTAACTCTTTCGTTATGCTCAAAAAGCTTACTTTAAACCATTATGATTTCAAGGTTAGGAATCTGGTGTTTTTCGTCAACACAATCACTCATGTAAACCAAAAATCTTTTAATATTTGAAATGCATATTTATTTGCTGTCCCCTGGCATCTCACACCAGACAAAACATACAAAGTTGATATGAACAGCTGGTAAAATAATTAAAGCGATAATATACATTGATTGCTGTGGGTATAAAGGATTTCTGTAAACTTTATTTTTCACAATTGCATTTATATTAATGATTTAGATGTGATGACTAAGGCTTAGAGTGTCTGGAAATGTTTGGTTTTGGTACCTTGAAAGTGCTTGAAAACGGCTTCAATTTTACTCTTAAAAACTGTACAAACCTTTTATTATAAATTCTAAATGTATCCTACTAGACCAGGGCAATTAGCTATGTTTTAATGAAACCCCATGACACTAGTGGAATATCCATAATGGATAATTTATCTGATGGATAGTACATACTGGTATGCCTCTTTTTTTTACCTTATGTAATTTACACCAGGTGATGTGCGCATTGTCTCTCTTTCAAAACATAATCACTCAGAGTCCTAACGTGGTCCCTAAACATGATTGGAAGGTCAATTATTACGTTATATTTTGTTTTGAATCAGGCTTGACTTGCCAGCATGTGAGTAAGGCAGTGGACCTGAGCTCAGTGAAGAAGTCAGTGCTGTCCAGCGTGTGGTTGGTGTGCTGCGAGTGCCTGAAGGAGAGGACCATGATCGATGGAGAGCCAGCAGCATCCCATGACATCCTGGTGTGCTTAAAGTGTGGCTTCCAGGTAACAATTGTTTTCATTGTTTTTTCAATGTTAAACAGTTCAAACACGATACATCGCACACACTGAGGCTGAGCAATATACTGGGTATTACCAATATATCTGGGATGTTCTTTTTTTAATATCGTGGCTGTCAGGTGGGAACCTTGTATCTCCATTATTTCTTATTAAATATGTATTGATTCATGAGTGTTTTCTTTAGTTTTGCTTTAATGAGAGAAGCTGCTTTCAGTAATTGTAACGTCTCCATGCGTGCATTTATTGCACTGCAGCAGATATCGTGGGACATTTATGCAGCAAAATGAAAAACTGTAGTTATAAACTTGACAGAGGAAACGGAACTAAACATTGAGCTTCTGAAATAATCAATGAAGTTACCTGCTGATGGCTTTTCCTCATGTGTATCACACAGAGGAGCAGCCATGGAAACCAGCTGTGTTCTGCTCTCTGCTATATTCACATTTAAAGAGATTTGTAGAAGAAGGAACACCCGCGCACTGTCAGACCTGATGAAGGTCCTTGACGGAAACGTTGTATATTAAATGAACTTTACTGAGCAAGAGAAGACAGTGTGCGGGTGTTCCTTCTACAAAGTATGTATTTATTCCACCAACGCACCTATCACAAAGACTACTCAGTTGTGCAAGAGATGACATTTAGAGAATAAAATGAATATTTTCCTCATTACTGATGTATTATTTCCACCCGAAACCCATCCGCTATTAATCAGAATGTTAATTATCCATGGATTAACAGCAGGGCCGCAGATATAACTGCAATCTGCACATCACATCCTTTAAATAGCAGGAAAATACTGGCCATTGACTTAAGAGGTATTTGTTGGTCAATGCAGGACTTTCCACAAGATATGGAGTAGCCAGCCAGTGGGAAAAGTAGCCAGCTAGGGGGGGTCCGAGGGGTTGCATGCAACATAATAGTCCGTAAAAGCCCACATTTGGTGACCTCTGGCACATTCTAATGCCAGTATTCCATCATATACACTGATCTTAATTATTGCATATTCTAAAAAGTTTGCCTGCCCGACTGTAAACATGTAGTGAACACACATGCACACATGTTGTCTTCTAGTTTCTTTAATTAGAATAATTAGAAAGAATTAAACCTACATTGTCTACATTGTAATGATGACAGATAAATCTTGATGTCCATTTTTTCCCAACAGCACATAAATAATGATTACTTTAAAATGTTGCAGATTTAAAACAATAATTGACACAAAACCATTGTTGAAATTTGACAAATGCCTTTGTAAATCAATTCAAGAGATAAATGCATGCATGTGTACACACTGTATACAGTGTATTGTATATTGCTAAATACAAAATATTAATTATTATAGCTTATGGCTCTATCTCTACCATGTGCACATTTGGCTTTATTGAGGTGGAAATGAGTCATGGCCTTTAAACGTAGGCGTGTACGCTGTGAATGTATGTTGTGCTTGTTAATAAAGATTTTTTAACAAAGAAATGAACCATTAACCATCTTACAGGGCTGTAACCAGTCAGGGATCCAGCATGCTGTCAAGCACCACCAAGCTTTCCATCCCGAGTCTCACTGCATCACCATCAGCTTGAGCACCTGGAAGGCCTGGTGAGAAACCTCAAACTGCATTCATTGTAAACTGTAATGAAAAGCCAAGACTGCACGCAGTGCCGATGTGTGTCAACTTGTGATGACACATACCAAGATGCCGTCAGTGTGTGGGCTTGCACAGAAAACAAAAGGCGTGGCTGTCTTGAATGTTGTCCAAAAGTCTTCCTGATCTTGACTACAACAATTTACAGGGCGGTTTCTGTTTCCAGACCTATATATTATTTTACATCCTTTCTCTCCATTATTATTTTTGATTGTGTGTGTAAATGGTTTTCCTATCCAGCCAAATAATTCTGTTCTTAAATCATTTAAATATTATTATTCTAATTGTTTTTTTTTTTTTCATTCAGTAACCACAAAACAAACGTAGGTCGGGTCAGTGTTGCACGTAGCATATCGATACAACACAAGATGTCCCTGTCATTATACAGTGGCACTGGTGGTCTCTGTGAAGGGTCTTATAAGCAGTCCATTTGTCCCATTTCTCAACAAATTACGATTGTTGGATTCTCAAAACATGTGTGAGTCTTTCCTTTTCAAATATCTCCTCGACAGTGTCCAGCCAGTTTCTTAAAGTAGGAGGGTCTTCTTTGCACCATTTCCTGGTGATTGTCTTTTTAGTCACAGCTACCAGTACTTTAACCAGATATTGCTCTTCACATTAAACATTTTCCCTTGTCAGATTGCACTTCAACACTTCAAATGTTTTTGCTAATTCATAACCCAATATCGCTTTCAACCATAGACTGTAAAAAAAAATAAAAATGGATGGAGCTGCCGGGCCATTCTTTCCTATGGCCAAAAGGAGGCAAAAATACTTCCAGTTGTATACAAGTCAATGAGAAAATGAGCCTACTTCTCACTTGATTTATTACCTCATAAACAGTTTCATAATGAGTTTATGGTCACAATTGCTAGTTTCAAGTCTTCTTCAATACAGCATGATGGTCATTTTGTAAATTATGGTCACATTAAGAAGAAAATAGATGATCAAGCTGGGGATGCTTTGGGGCGTGGCTACCGTGTGATTGACAGGTCGCCATGTTAGCAAGAGGATAAAGTCTTAGCGATGCTAACCACGGCCCTGTGTACATTTAAATAGACGTGAACTTGTTTTTATTTATTGTCTGTTTTCATCGTACAACTTTGACCTTTTCACAGTGTGTTTTCACTTGAAACATTTTTGTCGCCTAAAAATGTATTGTTCAGCATTCGGTTGCACCGTGCTAACCAAGCTAACTAGCTAGCGCCAGCGTTAGCTGCTAACTTATGGGAAAATTTGCAGATTTTCAACCAGCTCTGTGTCACTGCAGCAAACGGCACGAGCGACAGGAGCTCCCCACTCCCCCCGCTGTTAAAAAGAGAGATTGAAAATCTGCAAACTTTCCCTCTTTACTGGTTAGCTTAGCGTGGCGCCATTGAAACGTCACTGGCACTGGCTTAGCCGCGTTATCCCCCCAGCTCTGCTGTCTTGTCCAAATATGGTAACGTCCGGTTTCAAAAGCCCAAGATGGCAGCGGCCAAATACCAAACTAGAGGCTTCAAAACGGTAGTCCACAAACCAATGGGTGAAGTCACAGTGGCTACGTCCATTCTTTTTTACAGTCTATGCTTTCAACTCTACCCATACCTCATTCCAGTATTTTCTCATTTTTATACATTCCCAGAATTGTTGGTGGTTAATTTCTGTATGCTACATATTTTATACCATTTATCTCTAAGAGCAGAGGTTGCTCATCACTAGCCCGATACAAATAATGGCCCATTTCAACAATCATTTCTTGAAGGTTTTTAAATTCCACAGTAACTAAAGCATTTCTGTGTCTCTCTTTGACCCTGTCTCATTGTAACAGGTGTTTTGAATGTAATGAGGAGCTCTCCACTCACTGCAACAAGAAGGCTTTGGCTCAGACCCTGGACTTTTTACAAAAGCACTCTCTCAAGGCAACATCAGGTGAGGTGTTTAGCAACATTTTGGAGGTCTGGCCCCCTACTTATGGAAAAAGCCTTTATTAGACACATGCATCTTCAGGCAGTTTCAGGCTGAAGTCAATTCATTTGGAGTTTTATACAAACCTTCCTTTTAATTGAGCAACCTTGTCAGTTGAAGTAGAAAATGATTGGCCGTGGACACAGACTATCTGTAATGATAATCAGATAATAATGATAATACATTATTCTGTGTAATAATCTGCACTGGTGAACCTCAAACGAGGTTTCACATGCTTAATGTCTTAGAGTCCGCAGTACACCTCTGCACCAGAAGTTAACAGCACAATAACAAAGTTGAACAAAGTGATTCCAGATGAATTGACTCACCTGGTCACATAGATTAAAATGTGTTTTTGTCAGAGATTCACCTACTTACCAGGAATTGAGTGCAATACACCTACTCCCCCTGGTGGCAGTGGTCATCTGAATCCCTGGATGTAACCTGTATGTGCATTATTAGGCAATACTGCAGTGTTACGGGTGAGACTGCTCTGTTACGGGCATTATTTGTTATGGATGCAACTTCTTCTCCTTAATTTACTAAGCTGCTTTAGGGCTCGTGGAGTCTTTTTTCATGCCTTCTAATGGTCATGAAATTAGAATGTATCCCTAACACTGAAGGACAGTGTAAATGTCACTAAGAAGTAAAAAGTATGGTATGACCAAAAATCTGCATCATGTAAAGATTATCTGGCAGTTTCACGGTATAGCCCAATATTTTTGTTTTTGCATGACTGGGCCTTAATATAGGTTTACAGTGGCTTATTCTGCTGTCAGGAGTAGATACAATATAAAATCATGCTGTTTGATGGTGTAGTTTTGTAAATGTGCAATTACAAATTGTGTATGTGTCACAAATTGTTGTGTCATGGTGTTTTGCCCTGTTAAAGAGAATTAGTTGTGAATTATTAATTGTTTGGTTACTTTTAATTGGTGTTAAAAGTTATGTTAGTAAGAAGGTATGCAGTTAATAGAGGTCCCCTCTCACTCACAGCTCGCCCCGACCGTAGCGCTCTTCACAGCGAACAATGTTATATATTATGCTGCCTATTTAAGAGTTACAGCATTTTGTTTAGCAATGCAGCCGTATATTAAAAAATCATATCATGCTGGACATTAAATCTGATTCACCAGTTCATCCAGTATACTGGCCAGCACTACATTACATATATATATTGCATATTACTTGAATTTGATGATTTTACTGGAAAAATCATGTGAAGATTTTTTTTTTTTTTTAAGATTATTTTGGGGGCTTTTTTGCCTTTCATGAGATAGCACAGCCAAAGATCGACAGGAAAGGGGGGAGAGAGAGAGAGAGAGAGGTAACGACACAGCAAAGGGCTGCAGGTCAGATTCCAACACGGGCCGCTGCGGTGAAGACTCCACCGTGCGAGCAGATTGCGAATCGTAGCAGGTTGCGTTCATACTGATATTTGACAGCAGCCTACTTTCAGTCTTATGTCCTCTGACCTCACTCGGGCCACCTGAGCCCTCCTTGCCCAGTCAGTCAACCATATAGATATTATCCCCCCCACCCCCTTTCCATACTTCCACACGTAGACACCTTCTGTCCCTGCCTCCCTGTACCTCTGCGCTGGCATGCTGAGAGGCCTGTTAACAGGCGGTAGCTGATCAGGGTGGTGGTCTCGCTGACCGCCTCGGCTCAGCCCAGTGGCCAGAGGCCACCCAGGCCCAGTCAGGCTGGTCCCCCCCATCGCTCTCTCAGCCTCAGAGTGCGGGATTGATGCTGCAGCAATCCCCCACCCTCACCCCCATCCTGCACATCGCATGACTGCACACATTAGCGGAATTAGGCGCTTGAGCGATGCTTCCCGGCTGGGTTCCCTGAAGAACAAGAGCAGCTGCGTGGGGTTCAGCCCCTGCTCTGTCGCTCTTTGTCTTTCCATCGCTATCTGTTTCTGTCCCTTGCTCCCTCTGTCGAGCCGCTGTATGTCTCACCACCTCTGGGCCTGTGTGCTGCACAAGTGGGAGCCAGGGTCCTCAACAAGTCACAGCGACTGGATCCCAACAGCTGGAGCGCACGAACTCTCAGTGGACACACACACACGCACACACACACACACTGATGCACATACGCAGAATGTAGAAAATATTGTTCAACTCAAGCAAATACACTATTTTCTTTCGATCTGTATTATGTTTGTTGGCCACTACAAATGGTTTTATGTTTCAGTAAGAATTAGTATTAGTTGAATTCTCATGACACAATGTATTCTTTGCACCAGAGAGCACACGCTCTCCCCGGAACGGTATCTGAATAACTTTCATTTGCCAGGTACATTCCATACCTGAGGAATTTGCAGATTCTTTGAGTAAAATGTGTTTTTAGAGGGCCTATATAGTTTGTTACACCCAGGCACACAGAGTTTTAGGGACAGACAGGACCTCGCAGAGTACAAGAAATGAACATGAAGTCTGTAGACATATACTGTACAGTTGGTCCCCATTACTGTTCATTTAGCTTCCACGTTGTTCTTTCAGTGATTCTGCTTCTTCATTACAATATGTAGTTTTCGAAGACAGACTCGTGCACCAGTTCTTTGAGCCATGATGAGCACAGAAGACTGTGGGTGAGCAGTTTGCGTGTGTTTTATATGTCCGTATATTTGTGGACTCGGTGCCAACCAGGGGTCTTTGTTGGTGGGAAAGGTCTGCTGAGCTGGACAGCCGCTACCTTCAGCTTTCCCCTTTGCCTCTTTAAATTACCTGTCACCTGTCCTGCCACCCGATTGTTCCACACCGGTTGGCCAAATGGGTATAGAAGCGGGCAGCCATTGTTGCAGCAAAATAGGCGGTTGTTGTCTGTTGAGGAGCTTGTGAAATTGCATTTCAGTATGAAGGCCATGTTTTCAGAAGAAGCTGCTATGTACTGTTTTTCCTATAGACCCCAAGCACAAAAGAGCCCCAGCAAGGATTCTTTTTTCAGAATCTATAATAATTTTGTACAACAGCAGCTCAGGGTAGAAAGAAAGTCGATTAACTGCGCTCTCTCACCATCAAGGCTTTCAGCTCAAGTACCAGAGTCCCAGTAAAAAGCAAATTGACCTCAGGGGGCTCCTGCTTGTAACACAGCTGGGGAGGCTTTGTGGAGAAAATTAAAATGTTGCTTCTGAATAGGCATCAGAGCAATTCTGTTTTGTTTAGTTTTATGTTAGCAATTGTTATTAATTGATATATTACTATATCATTATATATTACCATACTGTGTGTTTTCATTTTTAATTTTAATTTTGAAAACTTAAATAATTTGTTATACAATTCAAAATATTTTGAAATCTATAGTTGATCTATAGTTATCAAAGGGTATGGTCCATCTTTCAAATACATTTGTGGGATATAAATAATAAAGCAATAAAGTAGGGCTGCACACTGTGAGGAAAATATGCGATAACGTTGTTGAATATTGCGATAACGATATTACTTGTGATAAATAAACAGTCATATCAGTTCTGCCTTTCTGCTGCTTTCCAATATTCTGCTAAAATACAACACATTGCTTGTTGAATTTAAAAAAAAATTGAAAGGAAATGAATTTCATTTCATTTTATTGAACAAATTGAACAAAAAACATTGAACTGAACATAAAAGGCACCATTTGAAAATAAAGAATTACATTACATTTTAAAGAGCAGTTTTCTACTGATACTCTCTTTCTACTAACTCAAAAAAATCTAAATATTTATGCATTTCCCCCAAAATGGCTTTGCAAAAGTATCAGCCTTTTTCTAGGCCCGGCTGATACTGGATTTTTGAGACCGATGCCGATTTAAAGGGGAAGAGTTTGTCGATTACTGATATGGCAGCCAATGGAATGATAATAGACCTGTTTTATATTAATTGTGCACCGATATGATTATGAAAAGGTACTTAGATGGCTGCTTTCCTCGACAAATATCTTTATTAAAGAATATTGATCATTATAAAACTTTATGCCTTCAATGTATTACATTGTTGACCAATTCTAGAAATGAACACTGAGAAAATAAAGAATAATAAAAAAGAAATAGATAAATAATACTGTATGTATCTGTCATTTGCTGACCATTTTAAATAAAGAACAATATTTTTTTAAAAAGCTATATGACACCAAGCATGTTTTTTTTTTTTGCATTATATACATGTACATAATATCGGGGGGCGATATATTGGTCAGGCTCTTTTTCTAATCCCAGAAATCATTTAGATGAAACCAAAATTGTACAAACATTCTTTCATGAAACATTACTTTTATATCCACACTCCACTGAGCACAAGGCAGAATTGTATAACTTTTATTTAGATTTTATGAATAAAATGTTAAAATACATTCAAATTAACTTTGGGAGCTCTATTTATTTGTTTATTTGACTAAACTTGTAAAACAGCAAACTCTAGGAACAGTTTTCTAGGTCACCAGTTTGTAGTAATGACGGTGTACTTACTTTAAATGTCGTAGCCTCTGTAGTCCACCTATGCATCAAAGTAAATAAAGGATCATGTCACAATGTGTTTTTTTGGCTGAAATCACTGCGAAAGTTTGAAACCAAACATGACATTTGTATTTTTACAGCCCAGCATGCTGAATAGATGGAAGGTTATTATGCTTATATCAGGGATATTTACATTCTGTTAGTAAGCGTTGCCTGTACATCTACATGTTAAAGAACTTGCTTTTAGCAGAAAGTAATTTAAAAAACATGGTTTCCACAGGTCCTTGAAATCCTTGAAAGTTTTTGAATTTGAAAAATCAAGGCCTTGAAAAGTTTTTTGAAAATAGATGTGAATAGTGCTTGAATTTATATATTTTGTGCCTGAATAAAAGTACTTTTGACATTTTTTTTTACTTAACGTTAGTAAATAGGCTGCGTTCCGCTGTCTGCGTGTGACGTGTGTCTCCTGCTGTTGCATCATTGTTTCTCGCTAGTTCTCGTTGTCAAAATTCTCAGTGTTGTAACAGTAATTAACCTCGAACCGTGTCTCTAACTATGCCGTCTCGGATCCTTGAATTTGAGGGAAATGGGCCTTGAAATCCTTTAAAGTAATTTGATGTTTAAGAAGGTGTGGGAACCCTGAAAACAGTTAAGTGTCCAGTTTGCTCCTGGGCTCAATTCCTCGAGACTTTGGCTGAAGTAGATGATAGTGTTGTATGATCACTGCTCCTGTATTCACCTGGTTCCCTGCCTCCGGTCGTTGACTTAGGAAACCGTAGTCCGTAGTTTACTGTCAGTTTAGCTCACAGAGTCAGGAGGCAGCAAGATGCTCGTCCCCTGGTGGTGCTTTCATGGAGGTAATCAAGGGTGATCCTGTCTTTATTCCCACCACCGCACATGAAAGTAGGCCAGATAGTGAGTAGCTGTGTGTGTGTGTGTGTGTGTGTGTGTGTGTGTGTGTGTGTGTGTGGGGGTGTGTGTGTGTGTGTGTGTGTGTGTG
>JAOVVB010233370.1:0-10179 GCA_028570985.1 Heterobranchus longifilis
TGGTGGTTGTGGGGTTTGAACCTGGGATCTTCCGAACCGTAGTCCAATGCCTTAACCACTGAGCTACCCCTGACCCTGCTAGGATGGTGGCAGGTTTGTTTATGGTTTTAATGGAAACCTTAACCTTCAAACAGGTAAACAGAAAATCATGGGAATAAAACACTTAGCACTTCAACTGTAGGCAGTTTTATCATTCATTTTAGTGTAGGCTATACTGTATATTGGCCTAAACTAGTTGCTTGCAATTAGGAGGGAACCGAGCTGTCAGAAGTGTAAGACAGAATGGTGTGAAATTTGACAAAAGAATGCTAGGCAACAGAGAACTTCTGGAAAAGAAAATTTCCTGTTGCGAAGTGTTTTATTGTTGAATTTATGAGTGAGACACCTGCAATTTTCTCTTTTCAGAAGCCCTGTGCGATGCTATAAAGGCAATACAGCATAATCCCGATATAACAGACACCAAGGGGTCTAGTAGAGTAGGGTGGTACCTGCAAGAGGAAATACCTGCAGTGCTCCTTGACATAATACTGCATCCTGGTAAGTATGATAAGTCAAAGTCAGCCAGTATTGCAATTTATCTGACTCATGGGAGATAGGGCTATTTACAGCAAATCTTGCACTTTCTAAAGTATTCAGCACACATGCTGCCTTAGACTAGCAGATGTCTCTAAAATTTTACACAAAACAGTGCATGTGCCATCATTATGTCTGCCCAAGAGTAGTTAACAAGGAGCATATGCGACCTGTTAGTTCAAAGAACAGTTAATAAGCCATCCTTGGATGCTATTCTGAACCAGAGCCCTGACATCACTGACAACACAGAAGTATTGCTGCTGTGCTGTGTTAAGTCATAGTTATTTATAAACTGTGACAGTCGGCCATTAATCAATCAGACATTCATTGTATTGCATGTTTATATGAATGTCTGACCAGTACCTGTAGTCCTCATCCTTTATAGTCAAGATTCCATTATGACTCAATGGGATTATACTTCAGTAAGACCCCCTCAATATAGCACTTTCCTTTACTCTTTGTAGTTTACACATTACATTTTTTCCTTTCAGAGACCGCAGTTTTTCAACCTCAGAGAAGGGCATGACAACAATTGCACTGATGATGTTGCATCATTCTCTGGTACGACTGGATTCCATATCTAACTTGATCCGTGCCCAAGTATGCTGTATCATGGGCCCTAATCTGAAAATGCCCCTGATTTCAGCTGATCTTTTAGTTCATTGTTTTTGCACTATGGCTTTAGGTGCTAACTTTCTGCTGGATGAGATTCCAATACTTGATTTTCAGCAATGTAAATTTAGAAAAAAAAAATTTAAGTGGTTTGCCTCCTACCTTACTAACAAGATTTTTTTTAGGAACATTGTTAACCTCTCCTCTTCTTTGGCTACTATTAAGTCTGGGGTATTTCTGGGACCTATCCTGGGCCCAGTTTTGTTTTCCTTGTACATGCTTCCACTAAGGTATATCTCTCAGAAATAAAACATAACAATGAACTCTTCACACTGCTTAGCGAACCATTAACAGTAGTATCTTTCACTGAAACCCTCAATCTCATTTTTGACAGACTCATGGATATTGATTGTTGAAGATCAAACAACTTTCTGCAGCCAGACCAAGACAGCACTGAATACATTATATTCAGTGATTCTGATTCCACACCAGCTATCCCAGGGAATCTGAGTCCATTATCAGCTATTATATGCAGGTTTGATTGTGCCTCAAGATTTGTTTCTGGCATTCCTCCATTAGCTAGCAATAGAATTTACGTGAATTTAAGATACAGCAAGTCTCCAACATATGAACCAGGGCTCGTTCGTAAGACCAATTAGTTCGTAAGTCCAACAAACATTGTCCAGGTACTATGATACTAACACAACTGGGTATATACAGTATAAAACTAGCATTTACCATGATCTTCTCCTTGTTCTTTAGAATCGTGCCAGTGGTTAAAAGTCCATGCTAAAAGAATGAGCAATGTCTGCCATCTTTTCATCTTGCCCCATTCTACCAATTATTTTCACGTTTGAAAAACGTCTGCTTCTTAGCAGTATCAACTTCATCTGCGCTGCTTTTGCGCTTGCTTCCGGACATCCCGGGATGTCATGACCTTTTTCTTAGATTTAAAGTGCACATTGTTTTGCATTTATTGATTGTGAAATAATTTTTTAACTGTAACTCAGTAACTGTAACTTTTAACTGTATCTGCTCCTCTACCCTGTGCTCTAACCCCAGCTACAAAGAAAGAATTTCACTCAGTAATGTATATTACTGATGACTTACTGTTACACCCATAGTGCTAAGTCAATGCCTAACGCTGCTATAAAAAAAGTGAGAAAATTATTATGTAAATGTCACCACCAAAAATATGATGAGATACTGAACAATAAGAGTCTCCCAGGACCACTGCAACGTGCCAGAGCAGTGCATCAAGAAAGCTCCCTAGCAGGTATTTGGAAAAAAAAAGTGCTCGTTTATATGAAAAATAAATGTATTTACCATAAGACTATAAAAAAAGAACACCAAACGAAAAATATATTAAAAAAAACTATCCCAATGCAGTAATTTCACAATCACTGCAGTTTACTGTTGTGCTAAACAGAAAAGCATCTCATAGTACATAACAGGTCAAACCAAATATTTGGAGGACTAAACTCTAAGGATGGGAATCACCAGGGACCAGCCAGTACAATATTATCCCAATATCAAGGTGTCAATTCGATCTGTATTGTGATTCTGTTCATCACATTTTTTAATATTAAAACAAATATGCACGAACTAAGGAAGCACAGTGGCTTAGTGGTTAGCACTGTCACCTTGTACCTTCAGGGTCCAGGTTCAATTAATGTCTCAGGTCTGTGTGCATGTATTAACTTAAAGACATAAAAACAAACAGTATGACCGCAAAACAATTCCTGCTATTAGATATCACCCAAATGAGGAGGAGTTCCCTGTTGAGTCTGGTTCCTCTCGAAGTTTCTTCCTATTGCCATCTCAGATTTTTTTTTTTTGCCTTGCCTTGCCACCGTCCCCCTCAGCTTGCTCATCAGGGACAATCTGATCATTTTGATTGATACACAATTTTTGATTCTGTAAAGCTGCTTTGTGACAATGACCATTGTTAAAATTGCAAATGAAATGTACAGTAACTGAACTGAATTGAATCTTCTCATCGTGCTTGGTGGGTTTACTCCGGGTACTCTGGTTTCCTCACACAGTCCAAAGACAAGCAGATTAGGCTAATTGATGTTCCTAAATTGCCCATAGTGTGTGAATGAGCATATGAGTGTGTTTCTGCCTTTCGATGGATTGGTACCCTGTACCAATGGGGGGTGAACCCCACTTTGTGCCCTATGTCTCCTGGAATAGGCCCCAGGCCCCCTGTGACCCTGTATACAGTATGAAACTATATATACAATGAGTGAGTGAGAGTAACTGAACTAAACTAAATTCCACCAGCAGCTGCATTTAAACCGTTATTCAGCTTACTATGGGCTGTTGATCAGTACGTGCGTTGGCATGGCAACACCCAACGCTCTACCCAGCTGTGGGGACAATTTTCTTTGACGGAGCAAAGATTAACAGAATGTTTTGAGATATTCTGTCTGGAACGTCAGTTACTCGATATATTTCTTTCTACAGAATTGTTGCATAAAAAGCAAGATCACACACACACACACACACACACAAACACACACTGCACTATATAACTCATCTGTAATTACTTTAGTGCATGGCCTATAGCACGGCCTCACAGCTGTGCTGCTATTCACTACAACAGCACATTCTCACTATGTCTCGGGTAAAGGTCTTACCTCGCTGCCTGCATCAGCGGTGTCCATCCATAATTATTCCTGCTATCAACAGACGCCCCTTTCCGCAGTAAGAACCGAACTAAATGCTCGTGTCCGCTCGCAGCCGCGAAGTGTAACGCCGTGTTCCCTTCTTCGTCCGTACAATCGACGTGTACGAGCGGCAGCCCTCCCCGTACGATGTCCACACTGCATTCCGACACAGAGTCCAGGCGAGTTTTGGACTGTCTCCCCGAGTCGTTCCCGGCGGGCTCGAGAATGCTCTTGGCGCTCTCATAGTCTCCCTCATCGCAAGCTCGGAACAACAAGAGCGAATTTGCTGGAACGCCGAAATTCATCTCGGAACTTTCAGTAAACACGCACTTCCTTTCCTGGTTCTACGTGTCTGTGCGGACATTACCGGCATCATCGGCATGCAGTGATGTTAACCTCAGCGACAGGAAGGGGGGGAAAAACGTTAGTCAACTACCAGAACGTTATAGGAATGCTTGGAAACTTTTTCTGGGCAACGCTTGCGCGCGCACGATCATTGTTGCGCATGCTCACTGTAGGGTCATCCAGACTCCAGAGAGACCACCACGAACCAGTTCCGTTTGTCAAAATACATGCTGAGGAGAAAGTGACCTGGACATTATTCCATGTCATATCGAGCATGTAGGAGAGGCTTGTTTCAATAGCATTTTAATTAATACGTGTTAGATGTGAAATTTAACAGTTACTAGATGCTGGAGATTTGTATAATAACTACACAATTATAACATAACATAATAACATAACAGCACAAAACTACATCACCTAAAATGGTGTTGGCACACATGGTGAAGGCATTTTTGTACATTCGTAAATATTCCCACATGACAGTGGTCCAGCTAAATGAAATTGCTTTTCAGTTAATATTTTTATTCACACTGTTATTAAAACAGTTAATAGAGTGTGAAGAGCAGAAAGATGCAAGAGGTAGCCTATGTGTCCACTACCCTCAAATTCAACACCTGTAATTTTACTCCTGACACCGGACTACAGCGCCCTACAGTCAAAGAGGGGTGGACACTGGTGAAGTACAAGCAGATACTTTAAAAAGCAGAACAATTGTCATCTGTACACTGTGACTACAGTAAAGATTGTAAAAACTGCTACACTGGAGAAGTATTTTACATAAGTCACTTAGATATCACTTTAAACGAAGCACTAATCAATTTTTGTTTCATTAAAACAGCTGAGCCAATATCAAAAATATACTATATAACAGAAAGAAAGATTTCGAGACCCACATAAGCTTGTGCTCTAAGAATGTAAATACCCTTACTCTGCTGTAACAAATCTGACTAAAATCTAGGACATGAATAACCTTTACAAGCATGAAATAATGTTTTTAATCAAATTATCTTCTAATTCCAAAGGCTACTTTTGTAAACTTAGTTTATAATTTTAGTAACATGCTATAAGTTTGATAGACTTATAAAGTGAAAATATTCCTTTTATTTTTATCACTATTTACAACAGCCTCCAGGTACTGACACTTTGCATTCCTATGTGCTCTTTAAACATTGCCTTCCAGATTTAGATCCGCCTAATCTCCAATCTTCTGAGACTTTCCACAAATCTTTTAGTATTGGCATGTGGAATTGTACCCACTGATTTACAAGAGCAGAAGTGTTTGGACACTGATGTCAGGCAAAGAAGCCTTAGGTTTCTTTGCAACTGTGGTCTGTGGGATTCAAGTCAAGTCAAGTCAAGTAGGCATTTTATTGTCATTTCAACCATATACAGTTCAGTACGCAGTAAACCGAAACGCCGTTCCTCCAGGACCAAGGTGCTGCTACATACATGTAACATAAATTAACAAAAACTAACTAGCTAACTAGGACCCCTAATTAGCTGACTATCTAAGACAAACCAAATTTACACCAAAAATAACAGTACAGATTTGGGCCCCTCCGTTTTGGCCTCATATTTGTAGATAATGGGTGGAGTTTGGAATTTCTGTATATTATCTCCTCTACTGTACATGTATTTTTAATGTGTTCACTGGTTTCCTCCTAAGGTACTGAATCAACTGTGACAATGATCAGGATAAGTGGTTACTGAAAGTGAGTGTAAGTAAGAATAGATAACAATGCATTTAATAGTCGTAGTTTATGGCTCCTTAAAAAGCTCACAAACCTGAAACGCTGGCATGGTCTAATATAGCCTGGTCAGAATTAGACCATTCCCCAAATCATAAATTGTGAAGCCATTGAGAGTTTATTTCTGTTGTTTGGTTATCTTTCTGTTTGTAAGTTACACAGTGAACAGCTTTTCATCTCTTATTTCCCAGTTTATTTCAGGGTTTAATTTCAGCCCCACTCTAAAAGGTGTAGTAGTTATGTTCTCATGCCTGTAGATGGCATAGTTAAACTACACTTACACAAGACTGTACCAACCCTGGGAAAAAATGGCATAATGCATAATACCGTGCACTTTGTTCATTCAAAATGCATCTTTCATTATATAAATAAATTAAATGTAAAAAAGAAAACAAAACTAATTTGTTACAATTATTTATAAATTTCATTTTCTTAATTTATTTCAACTAAAGAATTTATGTGTAGCTTTGTTTTAGCCACTATTTCTAGAAAACTGGACTTTCAATGGATTTAAATAAATGAACCATTTAACTACCTTATTTGAACATAATTAAACTATTGAAAAATAAGGATAATTAATTAGATGGGTGCAGAAATATTTTGCATGTTTATTGGGAAGATTTTACGCTGGAAGAACACATTAGGTACAAATGCCTTTTTTTTTTCTATTTCAGTAGTATAATCAAATGTCAAATGATTTCCTTGCAATAGTATTGTTTGTAGGCAATGCTGAGCTTTACACCACTATCAAATAGCACACTACCTAGGCTGTGGAAATAGATTTCATACTAAATAAAGTGCACCTATGTTGGGATGCATTACAATTCAGTTTTGGTTTGGAACATTTGGCTTTTGGAATATAAACTGTACACATGTCAAATCATTTATTTAATTTTATTTATAGTCTCTTATTTATAATCTCTCAATCATCATATGGAGAAGCCACAAATCTAGGTAAGAGAAGCAGAGTTCCTGTGCAATAAATGTAGATGAGATTTTTTTTTCCCTTTTGAAAGCTTATGATGAATCCATAGATGCTGTGCCACATTGGAGTTATACAGTAGGAGCTTGGGGGCTTTAAAAGAAATCTTATATTCATCACTGAACAGTCTGTCATTCTATTTGGTATTATCCAAATTAGGATGAGATCCCTTTTGAGTCTGCTTACTCTAAAGGTGTGTTCATCATGTTTTTTCTCAGGGAGCTTTGGTTGTGAAAAAGTATTTGCCCCTTCCTGATAGATATTTCATACTAAAATAATTCAGATCATACTTATATTATTCAGATCATCGTACCAATTTTAATATTACATAAAAATAACTAGAGTAAAATACTCTGCAAAATACCCCCCAGATGAACTGTAATTTGCCACATTTTTGGGAAAACTGAGTTAAATTTCTCTTGCCACACACAGTACTGCCAGACCTGTTGAATCAAGAAATCACTTCAATAGAACCTGTCAGACAAAGTGAAGCATGGTTAAAGATCTTACATTTGCAAAAAAAAAAAAAAAACATTGATTACCCCCAAGACTTTTTGGTAAAATATTCTGTGGACTGATGAAAATTTGGAAGGTGTGCGTCTCATTATATCTGTCATAAAACACAGCATTTCAGAAAAAGTACATCATACCAACCGTCAAACATGGTGGTGGTAGTGTGATGGTCTTCAGGGCCTGGACATAATTGATGGAACCATGAATTATATGCTCTACCAGAAAATCCTGAAGGAGAATATCAGTTCGTGACCTCAAGCTCAAGCACACTTTTTTTGCAGCAGCAGGACAATAATCCAAAACACACCAGCAAGTCTGCCTCTGAATGGCTAAAAAAATTAATTATTTAATACTTAACCTGATCCTGCTCGTTCATGCTCGAAAACCCTCGGATGTGGCTTACTTAAAACAATTCTGCACAGAAGAGTGGGCCAAAATTGGCAGTTATCACAACTGCTTGATTGCAGTTGTTGTCGCCAGGGGTGGAGCAAACAGTTATAGGGTTTTGGGGTGATCATTTAAAAAAATCCATTTTGTATTTACTCAGGTTATGTTCATCATAAAATATGTAATATTAAAATTTATTTGATGTTCTGAATCATTTAAGTGTGACAAATATGCAACAAAAAAAAATCAGGAAGGGGCAAATCCTTTTTCACAGCATTGTATTTGCTCAGCGGCAAAGTTATACTTAGAATCAGCAGAGTGGGAATTAATGTATAAACAGGAAATTAATGTCCGAGGGTTTCATTGTATTAAAAAAGCTTCCGTACAGGCTGTCTTTTATTTTAATGGCATGTTGCTGCACTAGTTTTAAATTCTTTAGCACACAGTATGTATACTGTACCATATAACAGATAACACATCATACAAAATGAAATGCATGCATCAAAGCAACAATATTTGGACTGATTTTTGACATACAAAGGTTCTTGTAAGATAGTAATGGAAGTATAACACACTTTTGGAAAACCAAGTTAAAATATATTGCTCATTACTAAAAATATAAAAATACTAGTTTTCAAAGAGTTAATATGATAGTAGGCTGTGTCACTCACCATAAAAAAAGCTTATTTATACTGTAGGTCTTAAACCCAGAGGAATCAGAACATGTGTGGATGTGCCATATCAGTTGCAGTAATATGGAGAAATAAAGAAGAAAGGTCAGTTGGGGGTGGGGGCGGGGGTTGACATCCTGTTTGGACGGTCTGCTTTTGAGTGTGGGAAAGTTGTAAAAATTGATGTTAGTGAGAAAGAGACATAGCAGAGAAGGATAAAGAGATTCACAAACTATATGCTATTGTGCATATACAATATATCTGTATTTATGTTTTTCCTCTCCACTCACATATAATCTATATCATTATGTTTTATTTTATCATAGGTATATGAATAGTGTATATAGATATCAAAATGTCACTTTTATGATCATGTTGAAGCAACAGGTCTAGTAAAATACATAGTTTTAGACATGTGGCAGTTTTTGTACCTCAAGCCAGCCTATTTCCTGTTTCAATGCTGATTCTGGGAAAGATTTGTCATGTCCTTCTCAGAGTTTCGTATGAAAGACCAGTGCCTCATATTACATTCATTAAGGGCATGAGGCAAGAGAGATGGAAATAGTTTACTCCTCCCAGTTTGTGTCTCAACATCACTTGCAATGAAAACTTCTCCTTGCCATGTACCCTGTCATACTTAATTTGTTGTACCAGCTTTGTACTCATTGTTTAATACACAGTTCACTATGTCCTTATCAAGCTCATGATTCCTGTCCCATAGTAAATTCGAGTCAGTAGATTCAAAGCATATTCATTTTTTTTGTTCTCCTCGACTTTTACTGTTTAGGCTTGTTTACTCTCTATCCCATTTCTTATCAACAATTTTCCTGTACAAGAAAGCAAAAGTGAGAAAAGCAAATACATGCACGCAAGATTGTGCAAGGTTATTTGAAGATGAATTCTGCATACATTGTTCAGCCATAACATTAAAAACATTAACATTAAAACCACCTAGACTGTGGGTTCCCATCCTGCAAACAGCTCTGGCCCCTCAGCAATCTGGGATGTGGGGTGGTGTGTTGTCTGGCATTGGGGCATTGGTGATGGATTCTTTGGGTGCTGTCGGGCACAGGGTAGGGCCACCATGAATTGGATTTGTCGTGGGGGCTTGATCGGATTGGGGTCTGGGAAGCTCTGCCTACTGGGCCCCATGCGTCATGAGCTGTGGTGCAGAGGGAATTCTGGTGCCTTTCTATCGTTTTTTGCTGCATTGGCTTTTCCATGGGATCAGACTGAATGAGCTAGCATTTGGTCCCCACGTGCGTAGATGAGCCTTGGGTGCCCATGATCTGGTCATGATCCAGTTTACTGTTAAATGATTATGTTATTCACTTCACCAGGTGTTAATGTTGTGGCTGATTGGTTTATATTTTACCTCAAAGAATTACAAAAAATATACTGTGTAATCATATAAATGGCTTAATAAAATATTTATTCAGACAAAACTATTTGTATAACAAAACATATCCACACGAAAAAATGTATAAGAATCAAATGGAATATTTTTTTTTCCTGAAGGCACATACTGTATAGTCAGGTGACTAGAGGTTATTATATCATTTGAGGAAGAAACATGGCTGAAACATGGGGGCAGACTTTGCAAAGAAGAGACATATGTGTAAAGTGGTGTCAAATCAAAGTAGACTTATAGACACATATAAACACATAGAGCATTT
>JAOVVB010233371.1:0-10179 GCA_028570985.1 Heterobranchus longifilis
CACTCTCTATCAGTGATGGCTGTCTGAATGTAGACCTATTTAACACTTAAAAAAAACAAACAAACAAACAAACAATAAAAACACTTACAGCACCTGTAAGCACTCACATGCTCTGGAGTCATATACGTCCAGTAGGGCTGCCTGCAACTACTGATTATTTCATTATATATTAATCACTTAATTGAAATGTCAGAAGCTTGTTTTGACCAAGATGGATTCAGTGAATTTTTGCCATTTATGCTTGAAATTGGCTCAAACAGTTATGCGATTATCAGAATTGTTGCCCGTTCATTTTCTGTTGATCCACTTAATGTTTCAGCTCTACCCTGAAGACATATTTCGGGCTGCAACTAATGATTACTTTCATTATAGAATGGTGGAAAATGCCCATGGTGAATTGCTGTTTTTCCCCCCAACCAAGTGACAACCTGAGAAATTAAGCTAATGTGGAAGTGCCAAACACTGCAGTTCCTCGAATGGCCACTTGAGGCTGGTTCCAAAAGCGAGTCAATCCCCATAGACCCCCATGTTAAAATGCCCAACTTTAAAGCAGAAATAATGGTTGAAAAAAATGGTTTTGGTCTCTATAGCCAATTTCCCTGTTCATGGCAACTGTACATGGGGTGAATTCTTATTTAACTTGCATGTTTAAATTATATTAAGGCTTAAAGGTATGCATAATTAAGGGCGCGGCTGCTTTGAGTCACAGGTGGTAACATAGACTGTAGGCTTCATTCTGCATGCCTCAGCTCCACTTTTTTGCGTATTTTTGGATTAGTCGGGAGTTATAGGCGGCGTCAGGCACTGCCAAGATGGCGATGACCGGAGCCACCCACATTGAATTTTACAAACGGCTCTTCAGAAACCTATAGGTGACGTCACAGAGACTATGTCCATATTTTATAGTCTGTGTTTCCAACCTAAAGATCTTCAATTTACAATAATTAAAAAAAAACAACAACAGAAAATCCTCAAATTTAAGGAGGTTGATTGGTTTTCTGTTGATCGAATAATTTCTTTCAGCACTACTCATATCTTAACATAGAATTGTTGCTGCTTTTCTATAAGCACCATGTGTCAAAACCTGTACACAAAACAAAAGTTAACTTCTTGTGGTATTTTAATCTTCCAGACAGATCTGAAGTTGCGTGTGTATAATATGAACGGTGGTGAGAGATGATATCCGAGAGCAGCAGGGGGTGAGGAGACTCATTACTGCAGTGCAATGCTCATTAGCTGCTCGGCAGACCATGGCCGCTAGACGCTGTCCAGGCTGTTTCTACAACACAGACACTTCTTAGGTGACACAGCACCACTCAGGCAGGTACACCAGTCAAGAGGCTCCTGACACAAGTCCACAATGAGTCACACATTCACCTCTGGAATGCTCTTCTATTACCACAGATATGTGAAACATCACCCTGCGCTACAAAACTCAAATATGCTAATAGAGTACTTCTGGAGTTGCATGTGGACACAGAAACTGACATGTACTTTCCAGAGGCCCTGTTTGTCAAAGAAATAGTAGCCCAGTGGCGTCCCACAGAGTGTAATACAAGCGCCCACTCCCGCTCACTTACCCATACTGCCTCTGGATGAGTGCTGGGTGAATGGGCTGCACTCCGATGGATATGCCTGGAAGATAGGAGGCCGGCTGTCAGACACACACATTTGCATTTACAGAGGAGGACCGGAGAACAATACACAGAGGACACGGAGAGACAGAGGCAGGGCCTGTTTCAGACCTACCACAAGTGGAACAACAGTTACAAATGTGCAATAAGCAACCGCAAAACATGGCAGACATAACTGATGGTTGTGTGGTATGTGAAAATAAAATATGCTGCATATGGAGAGATTGGATTGTTTTATTGGACTAGGATTGCCTGAACTCTGGCATACCTGCTTGCAGCTCTAGTTTTTAAACCATTTTATCGTGGAATTGTGTTTCATGTTTTTTTATATGGTTTTATATTATGGATTTTCTTATCTTATAGGGCTGGCAAAAAACCCAATCACGATTATTTTGGTTAATGTTGAGATCACCATTATTTAACACGATTACTCATTGACTTCTGAAACATCATACATTTATTGAACTTTAGAAAAACAAACTTGTCTTTTTTACAGCAGATTTTCTTGAATTTTAAATAGAATTCAGCTGAAAAACAAACTTAAAAAATGAAAAAAAGTGACAAATAAATATATATATACTGTATACATTTAAATTGATAATATAAAAAATATTAAAAATACATTAGATCAAAATTAATAAAATCAACTATGTTGTAATGTTAGTGCACTTCCACAACTTACTGAAAACTACTAAATATTCAAGTGTAAAAATACTAAATAAAATAAATCAAATATGTTGTAGTGCACTGCCACAACCTACTGAAAACTCCTAAACATATATTCAACATTTTGTTCAACTATATTCAACATATTCCAGTCAGTAACTCAGTGAAAACAGGCAAAAGTGCACCGCTGTAAATAAAAGGGGTGCACTGGATTTATAACACAAGACAAAACGAGAGCATCATTGTGAAACGGAATGTGGCACAATAATCATTTTATCCCATTTATGTTGTTTTCATAATCGTAATCGTTCATAATAACTAAATCGGAATTGGTTGATTAGGATGGAAGCACCATTATTTCCAAACTGAACCTTGAAACAACATATATCTCACCTGTCTGTATGCTGCGGGGTTTGGCGCCCAGGTAGGCCAGGTTCACATTGGCCTTCCTGCCATCGATGATCGGGTTGGGATCCTTGCAGGCTCTCTCTGCTGCTCCCCGGTCTGTCATCGTCACCTGGCGACAGAGTCGGACTCGTCAACAAGGTCGCACGAGAGAACAAAATCATTATCTCATGTAACGGACAGATGTCCCCGGCTAGTGACACATCAACTATTCAAGCAAAACAAAACAAAAAAAAAAACACTTGAAATGCACAAAGAGGGACTTGGTTTGTTGGTCTCATCATAAAATCCCGCCTACAGGCTTTCCACTGTTAAGATTCTGTTTCTCTGAAGAAGAAGAAAACTACAAACAAAGCACAATGCTAAGCTTTGAAAACTGCCCACAGCAGCAGTAGCCAGCCACTTGACTGCCGCTCAGACCTGCTGAAATATGGTTCTGGGAAGAGCAACAAGGAGCTTATCCAATTAGGGACAAAATATTAAGGAGATTGGTATTAGTCCACCCCCTCCTCTCTCCCTCCTGGCATTAGACGAGTCCTTCTGTTTTGATTGCCACATTCTGCCAACTCAGACGGTTCAGTCACCTCGGTGTGTGGACCGAGCGGTGAATATAGGCCACACGGATTGCATTGTTTAAGAGGACGTTTTTAAAAACCAGTATGCCTCTTCATAGTGGAAGGATCCGGAACAAAGCCCACTCCAGGGCTTGTGTTGTGAACACACAGGAAGGACTGAGGCTGTGTTTACACTGTGAAGAGCCTTGCTGAGGGGGGGGTTCTACTAATCCACCTCTAAAGTGTGTTTAGAAAAAAAAAAGGTGCGCTCAGCTTTGGGGCGCCTCCCTCCCCTCCTGTTGCCAGCTACCTCCTCCAACTGGAGTGCTCAGAAAACACAATAAGCAGGTTGCCTCATGCCACACAAAAAAAAAGTGTGCAGTGTATAAGTGCTGATCCAACACGGGCATGCATCACCCACATCGCCCTGAGCCTGTTTAACCTGAAACACCAGCCGTTGGGATACCAGCTCGACTCACAGGACGACTTTCCTCTGAGTTAGGGAGCTGATGTGTAAACACCGAGAGCAATTGTCTTACAATTCTGCCTTCAGAAGTAAACATGCACACATAACAGTTTTCCATTCCTTCTTTGGCCTGACAGTACATTAGTGCTGCTGATGTGTCTTTTCAAAAAAGGTTCTGGTAAATATTTGCATTTCTTGTGCTGCTTCTGTCCTTTGTGTCGAAGAGAGAATAACTATTTTTATCTGCCTGGAACAGGATGAGTCACCTATTATTGTAGGGCCCATGGCTATTTCTCATTAATCGGACTTAAAGCAACTGTGTCCAAGGATCAAGTTGTGATTAATGTAGCGGTAAACAGCACTTTTCCCAGCCTGCACCATGAGCTGAGATCAGAAGGCAGGCTAGACGAGGTACAGCTCAGTTTGTATTATATTAACTTCAAAGTATTCTCTATGGCTTGGACTGTCCGCACTCAGAAAAAGATAAGATCAAAAGGGAAATTCAACATCAATTTGTACTTTTACTAGAGAGCCAATTTGTTGATGTTAGGAATGTCTCTCTCAGCGGCCAAGATGTGATGCAAATCATGTGCTACGGACGACTGCTCCGGTCCTTGACAATGGAGGGCAGGGGTGTGCAAGGTCAACCTCCCCACTGCTCCAAAATAACCATATAAAGCAAAGCAAGGAGTGCACACACACACACACACAAGCTGAAGCTGCTCAGGGGTGAGTCCATTTGGGGGAGGAGGAGAGAGGGGTTTGTGTGTGTGTGTGCCTGTGTGTGTGTGTGTGTGTGTGGGGGGGGGGGGGGGGGGGGGGGGGGGGTTGGGGGGGGTGGACATCAGGCATATGTTGAAATATAATCTTCTTAGTTACCCATCAACTTGTGTGATCCCTCATCCTCATTAAGCTAAAATAACAGCCAGCCAGGCGAAAGAAGAAAAAAAAAAACAGAGATGCTGTGCAATTATGCGAGTAAGCTTCGGTGAAGGATTACCTTTGACATGTATCTGAATGGTTATATACAGTAGAGTATTTATTCATATAAATTCCCATATGAAAACAGGCGGAGACACCAACAAGGCAAGTGTTATGCCGACACTAAAAAACATGCATGGATTCAATGACATGGAACTTGGCTGTATGGCGGAATTACACAGCAAAGAAGTGAGTTGTAATGCGGCTCAAAGTTGTGAATGAGAGCTACGTGTTGGTCTCATGGTGGACTGTATGGTGCGTGGCTGTCTTGTTTGTACTCACAAAGCCGTATCCTCTGGATTTACCGGTCTGTCTGTCCGTTATCACCACAGCCTCGTCAATGTCCCCATAGGCCTCGAAGTATTTTCTCAGTGAGGCATCGTTCGTGTGGTACGGCAGCCCGCCGACAAAGATTTTGGTAAAAGTAGTGTCTTTCTGCAGCGTCGTGGGATGCATGACTTCCAGGGCTCCGTTCATGAACTGATGCAGAAGCATTGGTCAGCCGGAGAGAAGACCAGAGGCACGCGGAAAATATACTAAGCGCGCTTAACAACGTCCCAGCATCAGTAAAACTAACAATTAATATTTCACTATGCTGCAGTTTCCCTCTCGTGTTGTACGACCTTCGCTCAAAGTTGTAGCAACCTGATGACAACTATGATTCACGCTGCGTGAGCTCCTCCGGTCGCGTCCAAACTGCTTGCTTCTTTGCCGCTGTGAGAAAAAGTGCCGGGAGCTTTTATATGTCGTGACATAGGCCACGCCCGCGCGTAACTCTTGACCAATCAGCGGTGCCGCTGCGTGCCAACATGGGCAGCGGCTCCTCCCATTGGTCCGCCTCCCCCCGGCGCTGTGCTGCACCTGCTTTTGTCCTTTACGACACAAAGAAAAGCCCGTACTGTACGGCAGGCAGCGCGGCTCTGCCACATGGTGCATTGTGCTAACTGTAATGAGGAAGTATTTGTCTCGGCTACTGGCTTAAATCACCTTTTCAAAACTTTAATAAGCAGGGGTTAAAGTATGCTCATTATGCTTTTGCTGTGACTTCCCTTTTTAATCGTGACATGGCACATATAGCCTGACCAGAAAGCAAAAAATACTAGTTGTGCATGTAATACAGTTATCAGTGTAGCTCAAACAAAAGGACAGTGGAAAGCACTGCACTTCAACTAAAGTACATTAAACTCTAAACTTTATAATCTGTTTATGCTGTAATTGTAATGTTCACTTTAAAATCACTTCATCACTTCTAAAGTAAATCACATCAGACACTGTTTACTTAATTATAATAGTCTTAATGTACTCTAGTCTCTTTTTAAATCTTCCTAATATGGTCTCAAATATATTCTATCAGTGTGGAATTACAGTACAACATACATGGGAGAGTAATTTAAAACTAATATAAAATGAAGTGTGGTTATTACTTCCTTTTGGAGAGGTAATATCAAAGTTCAGACAGGTATACATAGCTGCATGTCCTTTTGTGAAAGACAGGTTAAAGTGCAATATGACAATTGTCATTGGGCCTGGCACCTCTTATTACCCTATCATAAAAGCAAATGATTGGCACATTTTGCAAAAAAATAAAAAAAAAGGAACAAGTGTGCACTTGAGCTCAAAGATCTTATTTTTCTAGTGCCAGTCATTCCTTCTCCATGTCACTACTCAGAAACACACATAGCCTCTGTACAGGAAAAAGGGCAGATCCAAGGGTCCAAAGCAACAGGTCAACCCAATAGTAAGCTTTCTAATCGCATGACTGTTCAAATAAATATGACTCTCCTAGTGCTTATAGGAGCCAGTGAGTCAGCCTAATGTATGATTAGTTAAAAGAAACTTGAATGAACAGTACAGGAGACAGCGGTTTAGAGGAGTGGTACTGGTGTGGCCCCATGAAAAGCCGAGAGGAGCCGGTGAACTGTGGCAGCGGCGTATCTTCCCGCCCCTGGTGTCTTGGAGTTCCACTGCTAAGTACCAAGGGTCAAGCTAACAGTGAGGTGATACTCTAATGACCTCAATAAAAAGGCATTTAATTCACACCTTCTCCTCTATGAACTGGTTCACTTTTCACACATGCCCTTTGTAGCTACCTCATTCATATCCTCTTGATAAATCCCCCCCATTTCCAGCTGTGTATCCCCGTCAAAAGGACTTAACCTGGATGAAGAACCCCACTGTCCTGCTTTGATCTCATTTGTCCCGTGTAGCTCTCTGACCTCAGCTCTTTAGACTTCTCTACAGGTAACTGCTGCAGTTCATGCTCCACCTGCTGGTTAACATGGGTTAAAGCAAGCAGACAGGAGGGGTTATTGTGATACAGATGTTGCCCAAAGTTTATCATTTTGATGTTGTGATGATTCCAATATCAGAGACCCACATGATGAAGAGATTTACAGCTGAAACATGAGATAGTAGTTCATGGTTTCGCATGCACAATACAGTTCTGTGAATCCCCAACACACATTTATACAGCAAACACAATAGGTTCTTTTTTTAACCTACTCCCTCAGGTTGGAATAAACATGTTCAAATCTAATAGTCTGCACTTAGTTATTTATTTTACATCCCAGTTTCATTCATGGAGCTTAACCACGGAGTAACAGCCAATCAGTAGAGAATGAAAAGTCTTTGGAAAGCTGTAAAAAAAGAAAAAGAGGAGCTGGACACATTTAAAAAAAATCAAAACATCAAGATGAATGACAAATAAAGCCCTCCCTTTCTATGATGACCTCTACGACCAATTGTCAAGCAGCTGTCATCAACGCCAGGTTGGGTAGGCCCCTCTGATTGGTCCATGCACAGTACGCAGCACCACGGCATTGGTCCAGGTGTTTGCCGAAAGGAAGGAGTCTGTCCCGAGCGTATACACACACACTAAAGCAGCAGGTCTCCCGCATTTCCCCACAAGAGATGCGACTTGGCACGACGAATCTAAAGACAGGAGGGAGCAGTCAGTCACGAAGAAAACTTTTGTTTTGTTAATTTCTGAAAGGGTGTTCACAGAGTCCCTTTTTTGCACAGAACAAACAGTACAATATCACAAAGATCAATCCTTGCAGATGACTGTTGATTCATTGTAAATCATTGCTTGCCTATGTTCAATAGTTCTTCAATCTTTTCTAGTTAGTCGACTAATCTGTCGTTTTGGTCTTAGTCGTCTTTCTTTAGTCGATTAGTCATTTTTTCATGCTGAATGATTTATTTCCAAGAAAATTCCGACCACATATCTGGTAAACACAAGATTTAAAGTGGTGCTTTTGCATGATTCTTTGCGGAGAAATTCATTTTTACATATCTGTCGATTAAATCTTTCTTAAAATTTCTTTAATCGAGGACAGCCCTAATCTGTTCATTGTTATCTCCATAATTAAATAAATAACAGCCCTTAAATACCCTTTAAAAAGCCAGCAGGCTTCATCCCAAAATGCAAATGCAGCGTGTACACCCCATTACAGCAGAAACAACACAAGCCTTCAAAGTACCATTCCCATACAAAATGGCTACTTCTAGTAGTACACGGCAGTACTGAGATCTGAATCATGTCTATGGTCACTGCCCACATACATGCATGCCAGGGATCATGGGGTGCCTTAAAGGCCCCGGTACGATTCACAAGGGTATTGAGGAAGTGGGGCAGCCCCGTCTGGTGACCGCGCTCTCTGGGTTTACAGACGGTGGCTGCCCTTCTCTCACCATTTCTTGTTCCGAGGCTTCAGCTCCTCGGCAGCGTTCCTCAGGAAGATGTAGTTCTTTTTCTGGGGGTTGTAGTACTCATGGCCCTGAGGAATTCAAATGAGAGCAAAACAACATTACAAAATATGAGAGAAGGCCAGCATGAGGTGCATGTAAGGCTGTACCGAATAGTTTGAGGCGGAGGGACCACAGGGTGTCTCATTTGTGGTCTGATAAACAGAGAGAGAGAGCCGAGGGGGCTGAGAGAAGAATAAATGCGCAGCTCTAAAATGTAAAAAAATAATAATAGAAACTCAATATGTAGCAGTGAATGTTGATATTATGCCGGGCCACCACAAATAAATCAGATTAATCGTTTTATTCAAATTAAGGATTTTATTCAAGGATTTTTTTAGGGTGATGATGTCATAAAATATGACGTCATATATTCAAAGCTTCATTGGAAAACCTCTTCAATTGTTTAAAAAAAAAGACATTCGGTAACAGCCATAGGTGCATGCCCACCGTTTTCAACTATTGTAGTGAAACACCCGCTGACAGCTTTTGTGAAGATTTTACACCTCCTACCTTCGACCAGTCGTAACTGGAAGCGTATGCAAAGATGTTTCCATTTTGGTTGAAGCAGCAGGCCGTAATGGGCTGGTCGAGCTGCTCCGAGGTCTTCAACTTGGTGCGGGCGTCTTTGTCCCAGAAGCTGAAGCGTCCGTCTGAGCCCACGGTAGCCAGTGTGCCATGGACAGGATGGAAGGAGATGGCATTCACCTGACGGGAGAAAATGGAAATCAGTGGGTGAGACATGAGGAAACATTACATCTAGGCTGGTTAGTGTATCAGAGCAGGCTGGTCTCATTCCCTGTTCGTAGCAATTACTATGATAAATAATGCACTGTCATTCGTACATATAACATGTAATTGTGAGACATGTGGCCCAGGTTTAAAAGACACAAAGACACGCTCTGGGTGGGCGGTTGGCTCGATCATGCCGGACTTTCACCCGGGAGACGAGAGTTTGAGTCCGTGTGTATCACGCAACCGTCACATATTTAAAATGGAAGTAGGAAGTAGGGATTTTCATGCCAATCTGAGGGTCATGTATCTAAACCAGAAGTAGGTAGTAGGACTTTTAATGCGATGTTATTGCAATCTCTGTGTGTTTTTAATTAACTATACCAACTCGTTAAACCTAACAAAGTGTTGTTGTTGTTGTTGTTGTTGTTGTTGTCTAAACTTACCAAATTATTCCCGCTTCATAACGTTAATGACAGCGTTAATGACAACGTTAATGACAATGTTAATGACCGGGCCATGTATTATATGAACTGCCGTGTAATACTTTTCATATGATAGGCCTATTATTATATGAAGAATTTATGAGAATGCAAATATACCTACAAAAAGTAATGCACCGTTATTTGTATGTAACACACGTATTGATTAAGACCCTTATTGATGTTTGTTGTTGGGCAGCGACCTCTAGTGGCCGTAGTAATTATGACGGGAGCAAAAGAGGAAGTCAGGTGACAAAGAGCATCAAAGTCCATGTATGGAGGAGGTCGGGGTGGTGGATGGTTCCAAAAACACAGGACTTGTGTCACCTGTGAAACCAAGTCAACACTGTTATTTTAAGGACATTCGTAACTTGTAAGTTCACTTTTATATGTAACCGTGTCACATTCAACGTCACTACGTACAGAAGTACTTATTTTAACCCAAACCATGATGCCTAAACTTTACGGATGTTGAAAAGTGGCAGCACGCACAGCTCACAGCAGCACTTTCA
>JAOVVB010233373.1:0-10178 GCA_028570985.1 Heterobranchus longifilis
TGTGTGTGTGTGTGTGTGTGTGTGTGTGTGTGTGTGTGTGTGTGTGTGTTTTTGTGTGTGTGTGTGTGTGTGTGTGTTTTTGTGTGTGTGTTTGTGTGTGTGTGGAGGTTGGTGAAAGATGGCCGCTGGACATGGCTTCTCACAGCCGGCTGGCCCCGACCCCCCGTGATCTGCCCCTCTTATCTAGCCCAGATCCTGGCCTTTCATCTGGGCTAAAACCTGGGGGAGCTTGGCCTCTCTGCTGGGTTTTTTAGCCCCCCCCACACACACACGCTTCATTCCAGACCCCCTCCATCTCCGGGCTCTATCTTCGTGTCCCAGATGAGCATTGCTCTCACCTACAAGGGAGATAACAAACCTCACACTACCCTGCTCCCTGCTCTGCTTTCCTCCAAACACTTCACATTTAATTTTTTTAACTCCCCACAAGTGAAACTACTTCCCTTTCCCCTATTGTGAGAGCAAAATGCAGGACTCTGCAGTTTAAACAGTAGTTGGCCAAAACCGAGACAAAATGGAATCAGAGAATGCATCAGGGATGCTACCAAAACACAGCGCTCTCCGTGTTTTGACATTTCACAGAGCAGTGCTTTCACCTCGCACTAAATTGCATTACTGGCTAACAATAGGCAGGCTGTTTTGGCTGGTCAGCCCATCGGTCTTGGCTGGACCACCTCTACATGTGACCCAGGTTTGACGGTGTGAGCTGAAGTTTTCGTGCGTGTAGCTTGTGCAGTTGACTTCATACCATTCCAGGTGGATGCCTGGCGCGTCCCCCCCACTGCCCTCCTGCTCAACCCTGACCTGTTTTCAGCATAAACAGCCGATCCTCACCTCTCACCCTTCTGGCTTTACCTGATAATCTGTCTCTGTGGATCACCCCCACCCCTTTTTTTCTTCTCTTCTCTCCCTCAGTGTCTCACATTCTCTCCAGAAACCAGGTTTTTGCGTCACCCTAGCCCTGACCTCTGACCCCAGTCAGATTAGAGTGGTTGGCGTTTCAAATCCAGCGGCAGATTGAGTAGCATCTGTGGCCTCCCTGCACATTTCTCCCCTCGCCCTGCTGTGTTATACCCCTTAGAATCAAGACGAGGTCTGTCAGATCTCGGCACCAATTAGTTAGACACAGGTTTTCAGTGGAGGGCATTTTCAGGCACTGAAACAGTAACTTTGTTCATGGGCTGATGCCAGTGTCCTCTGAGCCATGTAGGCCAGTGTAATATAGCAGTGGCTAAGTAAAACATTCAGACCCCTTCTCTTTTTGCATACCTTATATGCGGATACATTAATTATGTTTTACTTTTGTTTACATTGTGAGATAGGGCATGGCCTTGTGGGAGACTTGCACTCTCCGAGTGCCCTTCTAGTTTTCTCATATTATCCAAAAGATACTGTACCTCTAGATACTGTAGAACTTGATTGGAGACTAATTAAATTCATTGGACATGGTAAGGTACACACATGTGGTCCACAATTCACAGTGCAAATTCACACCAACCAAGTCCATTTATCTTGGCAAGGATATAAAACCAGTTTTCAAGCTTTGAATGTTCCAAGGAGCACATACGTGTGGAACTACCAGCACTGTTCCTAGAATCAAGAGAGGAACCTGAACTCCAAGCAAAAAAACAGGCACTGCTCATCACCTGGCTACTACCATACCTACAGTATGATGAAGCATGGTGGTGGCAGCATTACACTATCAGGGTGCATCCAGCAACGAGAAGGAATCTGAAAACTTTCCAAAGCTGCTGTAAATGGTTGTCATTTTTGTGGCTTTGGCAAATACAGAAAATGTCATAGACCTCTCATATATTTCCTTAACTAGAGGAAAAATAGTTTTTCAACCACTGCAGCCTGTTGTCTTTGAATTGAACAACTGTCCCTCTTTTGAAAATGTATTAAAAATACCAATTGGGGGAAATGATAACAACATCTTGATATAATTCTAGCTTTTGTTTTGTCTATTCCTTTGACCACAGTGTCTCTGCTGTTCTCCCAGCTGAGTCTAGATCATCATGATCAGATGCAGGTTTATAAGTCTGCAACTCTATGGCTTTCTTCCAGATGCAATCGCTCTTTCCTCTGCACCTCACTGTGCACAAGAACCACCTCAGGAGAATAGAGAATGATGATGACAGGGCAAGCTGACCGTTACCGGTACATCAACAAGTGAATAAAGGCTTGCCTTCTCCTCCTCCTCCCTCCTCTCTTGTCTTCCCTTTTTCTCTACCCTCTCCCATGTGGCTGAACTGTAGAAGGAGAGTTGTTAACATGCTGATTATGCAGATGGAAGCACACTGAGAGGGGCATCCCCAAATGGGAAGCAAAGTATGAAAGGAGATGACTCGCATAGAGAGGAATAATAGAAAGAGAGGAAGGAAAGAGGGCAGAAAAGGGTTGTCTTTTTCAAATAGTATAGACTTTGTCACTGCCCCATTCTGTATAGTGAATAACTAGGTGTGGCCTGAGGCTGTGTCATCATCACAGACACTCACCTGTTGTATCAGCATACTTCCTGTAGTAGAGCTCAGAGAGTGTTAAACCAGTAGCTTCAGGGCCTCTAGAAATCAGTGCCAGGCGGTAGTACAAAAATGCCAGCTGTTGTAGGATCAGTTACAGATGCAGTTGGTCTTAGCAGCTTTTTCCAACTCTCTCCCATACAAATTAAAAATCTAGCATGACTTTGGAAACAGTTTTGTTGTTAATGTGTGCATGATTCACAATAAGGCACTCTAAAGCTATTTTCTCATATGAACTCCGGACAAGTACAAGGACATGTACGTTGTCTTTTCACACATGTAATACACAACAGGAGATTTTCTGTGTTAGACGTGATCTCACTTAATGTAAATACTCTGGTTAGTTTAGGTGAAGGGTGGCGCCTGGGCAGCGTGTGCAGGAGGCAGGACACGAGGATTACACCGTGGTCATGTAGCCTGTTCATAATTTGGTCATAAACAACTGAGTTTCCTTGAATTTGTCAGACGGAATTGGCGTCTGTCCTTACCAACAGTAGTTCCCTAATCTCATCTCTCTAGCTAGACATTTTTATTGGTGTCTTTGTGTAAAGGACCCTTCTTCTTCACCCTCAGATGTTTGTTTTCTTCTGGTCTCGCACGAGCCGCAAGAAACATCATCAACATGCCCACTCGCTTGCTGTGAATTCTCCGGACAATGACCGGCTCTATTCACACATGGGCTCAATCGGACACAGAATTCGTACTACGGAGCTGGCGAGGTAAAGTGTTTAATGTCTGGCCCGAATGATTCAGCCATTTGCATTCTCACATACAGCTCCTCCGGGTAATGTCTAGATATGTTCAGGGTTGCAGTGCATGTGTGAAAGGGACTTGGGGTCTTCCCTCATTATTTTTAGCTACATTAGCGGGATGGCACTGGGAATGGCAATGTAAGTTGGTCCAGCACTTTGGTCCAGATGGAAATATAGCAGCAAATATTGTATGAATTGCTATGGAATTTCCCCTGACTTTTCCTCTAGTGCCACCAGCAGATCAAAGTTTCACTTATCCAGTGAAATATCTCAACATCGACCAGATGGATTTGCACAAAATTTGATACACATATTCATGGATCCTAGACACCATTTGACTATTAAATTTGGTTCGACATTTCATCTGGTGTCATCATCAGGTCAAAATGTTAATATGTCAGTCCAATACTTTAGTTTACTCTGTAACAGTTCCTGAAATGATTCTAATATGTGCTTCCTAGTTCCTTCGTGTCCCTACTTCCTCTGCTTGTCATGGTGACATCTGTCCGTCTCTGCAAACACATCTGTGTACAGATGCTTGTAGACACAGCAACGCAAGAACAGTACAAAATAGAAACATCAGTGTACATTATTAGATTAGATGTTGGATCACCTTGCTGAACACATTTGCATAGAAATGAGGAGAATTGTTGGGACAGGCTTTGTGTTTAAATGCTTCTTACCATACATCCTACTTTCTTAGGACGATGGTGGTGATGATGGTGATGAATCCAATATGGTCTTATTCTCTGAAATAAAGTTAAAACACAACATCCCCCTACACTGACCATGCTGCTCCCGTACCATTTCCTACTTTTCCAGGTGGAATGAGACAAAGGGATATATTAAAGCTGATCTTGTTTTTGTGTGGAGTTACTTGGTGTCGGGTGACGTCTGCTGAATCATCTGTGACAAAAGGATTATAGGCCTACTGGCTGCTTCTCCAGCTGTTGATACACACCTTTTTAATCGTCAAGCATTGCCTCTACCCCATTCTCCCACTTTCTATAGCCACATAAAATGCCCAGAGGAACACACATCCCACAGTTTTATTCCACTCGGTGTTCAGCCAAAGTCACAGTCAAACTGGAGTCAACTATCCACACAGAGAAGGAATATCTCCAGTTTTATGGAGTCGTAATGCGGTAGGGGTACTGTATAAATAATCTCTCCGCACAGAAACACTTCCAGCTGTTAAACAATATGCCCTTTGCAGTTTTTCTTTTCTTCTCTGTCTTTTTGAATGTATAAAGCAACTTGCCCAGACTGCTTTGAAAATGAATACAGAGGGTTTTTTTTGTATTGAGGAATACTGTTGTTGAATATTTGCCTTTTGTGACACCTCCAGATTGTTGCACTTTATGCTGATTATTATTACAGAGTGGAGTTGGAACTCTGCCTGTATCAAACGCTGCTATTGAAAGTCGGGTCATAATGTGAAATTCAAACCTCAGAGTCTGTTTACAATTAGGCCCTTTGAAGCATTCCCCTGTAATCTCACCCTCCTTTTGATATAAAGATTCAGTATTGATATAAATGAAGGGAATTTTGCCTTTGTTTTTAAAGCCATACCTGTGGCTTTTGATTGATGGATGGAAACTGTACGGTAGATTTATATAATATAGACTTGTTTAAAACCTCACTCTGAGGTTATAGTTTCCCCCATAGACTTCAGCAGTATTTTGTATCAACACAGTCAGAATGGCGATCCACAGAGTGGAAAAGCCTCATCCCCGTTGGATAACCATGAAATGCTGTTTGTGAACAAGGGATGATAAAGTAAATCCAGGGCTTTTTTCGGGGGCATCCTCATTGCCTTCGGCCAGGTTGCAGTGCTGGTCAGTGGAGGGGGAGATGAGAGGGGCGCCCCTCTACATCTAGTAAAGATCCTGCCGTTGGGCAGCTTTCATGCTCCACTGGCTGATCCTTCCAGGAAGTGAGGGGGGGTAAAAGGAGCCCCCCGCAGAGCCTCAGCATGTACCACGGCTACATGCTGAGCCCAAATCAAAGGGGGCAGTCTGTCCTTAGCCTGGGGGAGAGTGAGTCTGCTGTGTGTGACCAGAGAGACATAGGTAATAGGACAGCTTGTCACACTTGTTCAGATGCCTGTATTTTTGACAGTGTGTTTGCTTCTCTCCTGCTTGGGTTGCACAGTAATGACACCATCAGAAAAACTGAGGCCTTGTGCAGTGAGGTCAAATGCATTTTACATGATCTCTGCAGATTTTAGAAGAGACCAGAGGAAGTCATGTCATTTCAGTTATTCCTATTAAGTATGTTCGATCAAACCAATTTAAAACGGCAATCATATGGTGTTGCAGTATTGGCATTGAGTGCTGCAGGAATGAGTCCTAAAACCCAGAAATTAGTTAGCATTTTTGCACTTCCGGTTCCCTCGTCTCAAAGTCAATGGTTTTTTTAATGGGTTTTTGGTTAGATGCCTGAAATAAGGTCTGTGGTTAACAGCTTAAGAGTGGTGTAGTTCATTTATAGCCTATAGCTTTTTACTTTTGGCGATTTCATTTACACTTCAAAAATCATAAAAGTGGTGTTCATTTGTGAAGATTATCTTGCTGAATAAAACATGTAAGTATCATAAACTTTTGATTGCCACAGAGCTTATTTTCTGCAATAGTCCAACATTTTTGTTGAGAGAACCAGGGCGATGCTAACTTCCGGGTTGGTCTACACCAAAACGTCACCCTTGCACCACTCTATTCTTGATGTGGAAACTTGAGGTTAAAGGGTTAGGGCTAAAAGGCTAGCTAGTCTCTGTAATAACTAACAAAACTGTTTCTTTTGTGATTCTGTTTCAGTTGGTAGCCAGTAAGTCCAGCCCTTCAGATGAAGAGCCTTCAGTTCCGGAGCATCGCCCCCAAGGCCCCGGCCGTGGTGCCCTCCCCCTCACCTGCGGTCCTGTCCTGCCAGCCTCCCTCTGCCCTCCCTGAGGCTACCACCGCCTCCAGCCCCAAGTCCATCATTGTGCCCACCCAAAACTATGCACTAATGCAAATAGCAGGTCAGGATGGCACTTTCTCTCTAGTGGCGCTGCCCCCTTCTGTCTCCTCTCAGACACCACAGCAACAAACTCAAAAGAACCTAAAGTTGCCCATTCCCAGATACCAGCCAGTGAGAAGCAAGGGGACCACAGATAAGGTCAAGTCACCACCACTAGCTGCTAGAGTGACAGCAGCCTCCAAGGTTACTGTGACAGCGCAAACCAAGTCAGTGGTGAGTGGGGCATCAACAGTGACAAAGAAAAAACAACAGGAGACCAAGCACACAAAGGAAACCCTAGCACCCAAAGAGGAGCCTTCAGAGAAGGTAATACTGATTGACCCAGCCTCCTCTGACATCTCTGTCACTGCTCTACTACCAGACAATGCTGTCCTGTACCCAGGTTCTCAGTTAGAACGAGCGCCAGATGGCTCTGAAAGACCTGCTACAACTAGTCTTATTCAGAACCTCCAGTACCCCCCTGCTGCTGTTAAAGGCTCCCCAGGCAAATCCCCTGAGGAAAGTAAGACTACAGTGAGGATGTGCCAATCTAAGCCCACTGCAGCCCAGCCCCAGAGCAGTATCACGGTCCTGTCCTCAGCCATCTTCAGCAAAGCAGTCCAGATTATCCCATCCCCACCTAAGGGTAAATTGCCCATTTTGCCCTACTCTAAAATGAAGAGCACCCTCATCCCAGCTGCCAAGCTCAGCAATTTGTCCCCAGAGAAGAAGAGTTTCTGTAGCCGAGCAGGAATCACCAGCCCCTTAGATCCTACATCCAAGACCCTTGAAACAGCTGAAGCCTTGGGTCACAACCAGGTGCCAAAAGCCACTCTACAGTCCCAGGCCAAGACCACACTCATGCCTGTTTTGGGTACCCTCCAGAAACCACCTGGCAGGAAGAGGGGGAGGAAGAGAAAGACAATGGAGGACATCTTGGCATTTGAGGCCAGAAAAAAGAGGTCTTTGTCATTCTTCCGTAGAAGGGTCCCAGAGAAACTGCCAGCAGTTGTTCCAGGATCCAAACAAAAGGAAGTTGATATTTCAAAGAAGTACCGCAGCATCCGACCCAAACCCATGTTGGTTATGGAGACAGTTCCTCAACTGGTTAGTTTGCCTGCCATTACCCCAGATGGCCAAGAACAGGAGCTCATACTTGGCCGTCAGCTCCCCACCACTACCACAACCAAGGCCCTGGACTGTCCTCCTCAACCAGCCCCAGTAACCCTCCACCTGAGAGGTGCCTCCCATCCGAGAGTGTTCATAGGCAGCCGTCCGCTCCACCGTTGTCCCACCTGCAGCCGTTGTTTCCAGTTCAAGCATCACCTCCAGAGCCACATGAACAGCCACACCAACAGCCGGCCCTATGTCTGTCCAGTCTGCCGCAAAGCATATGCTCACTCCGGCAGCCTGAGCACTCACATGAAGCTTCACCACTCTGAGGTACGCCCACGTCGGTCTCTGTGCTGTGAGTTCTGCGAGAAGGCCTTTGGATATGTGGGGGTTTACTTCAGTCATCTGAGAGAGGTCCATAAGGTGGTGCTGACCGTGGAGCCATCCATCAGCCAGCATGAGGACGACCTGTCTGCGGAGGGGTGAGATTAGTATTGATTGAGCACCTACTTCATTGTGACCTATACCTTGTAGCAGATTTTATGCAGAGATGTTGACTAGGGGTGTCACGATTTTGATTTCAATCATGGAAATCAAAAGCAGGATCCGCAATCATCTCAATCTATTATTATCTATTTTTTTTCTCTCCATCCTATCTACTTGTGTGTGTCTGAAGAAAAAGCCAACAACAGCACTTCATAGACACACAGTGTAGCTTACCGGTAACATTAGCCTGCAGCTAAAGACTCAG
This sequence comes from Heterobranchus longifilis, assembly GCA_028570985.1. Lineage (NCBI taxonomy): Eukaryota > Metazoa > Chordata > Actinopteri > Siluriformes > Clariidae > Heterobranchus > Heterobranchus longifilis. The sequence continues at coordinate 8,136 of JAOVVB010233373.1, forward strand.
TGTAGCTTACCAGTAACAGTAGCATGCAGATAAAGAACCAGCGTATTGCAGCTTACCAGTAGGCTGCAGCTGCACTTTTTCCAACACCATGGCCACTACCGGAGATAAAACAGAACTGGAAAATCCTCCTGCTTCCCTGAAGTCACCGGTGTGGCAGCATTTTGCCTTCCCAGCGAGTTATATAAACAACAAACGTAGAACGTGTGGCCGCCTTCATGGTACATTTAGGTGCACTTCATAAACTCATGGTGCATTCAGGTGCACCTCGTAAACTCTGAGAAACTCAAACTGCAAAGTACCCTTCCTCCATCTAGTGACTCTTTTTTTGTACTCACGCATCAAGATTCCATAGTCTAACAATGGCATAGCAGTGAGTGCTGAAAAAAAGGTTAAATCAAAAATTTAAAAATGTATTCAAAAATCCACTTCCATCCACCTGCCAAGGGACTAAATATGGAAATTAGCCTATGGCTAAAATCTTGCATATTTACATGTAAATGTTTATTAATATGTCCTGTCCCTTTTTAAATAAATTGAAATTGAAATCAAAACTCAAATCGAATCATGGATTTGGAGTATCATGACGCCCCTAATGGCGACATTTAAAATAAATGGCTAAAGATATTGATTGATTACCTGACTAGGCAACGTTTTCCAAACAGTCATAGCAAAGTTGTAAATAAGCATTATTCATTCTTTTTCTCACCAGGGCCAACTCCCCAGAGCCATCAGATGAGCCGGATCGTGAAGACCCTGTGGAGCTGCAGATCAAATGCGGCCGCTGCCAGGCCATCACGCCCACCTTTGCTGACATGAAAATGCACTTGCTGTATGTGCACGGAGAGGAGGTCCAGGCTTCACTTCGCGATGGCCAACCACTGCGAGGTGGCCGCGAGGCCGAGAATGAGCTGGTGAAGCATGCTGCCCACTACTGGCGGCAGCTCAATGAGAAACGCAACCTGGTCAAGTGCGGCAGTTGCGACGAGGAGTTTGTCTCCTTCTCCAAGCTTAAGAAGCACATCATGTCCCATCACCGTGGAAGGGAGGGGGAGGACAGCGGGGCTCTCTCATCACCAGATAGTGGTGGAGGTCTTGGGGTCCTTGCAGCAGGTGCAGCCTTTAACTGTGTGCTTTGCAGCGAGGTGTTGGACACAAAAGAGGGGGTTATGGAGCACTGGAGGAGTCGCCACCACTGTGAGCAGCCCGGCCTTCTGTGGGACGCACTGAGCTCCTACTCCGGCCAGGAAGAGGGCGAGGCGGACGGGGATCTGGACACTCCTGCTCCAAGCCCACACTATCCAGCCTAGCCCGTGGATGGGCATGGAGCCCTTTACTGTGGCTTCTCCTCACACTCACTCAGTCCTAAGAATCAGCAGCACAGGGATGGAGAGTTTCTCTTATGTCTTTTATCACTAGTTTCATCTTTCACCAGTTGAGGCAGGAAAAACAAGGAAAAAGAATATCAAGGTGAAAAATGATTTTTGTGTTACAATTCATAAGGGATATTCTCTCTAGGTCAGATAATCCAATTTTATAAACAATATTATTTTTCATGTTATTTTGATTGCACTGTTCAGTTTTTGACATTTTGTTTGGAGGTATGTATTTAATATCCTGTTGGATTATTTTTTTCTACTGCTTATTTAAATCTTTATTAAATTAAAGGGGTAATTTATAACCCAGCTGACACAGTAATACTGTTAAAGGGTCATTTCACAGAAACTCTTACCTCTTGTGGTATCTAGCCACACCAATAATTTGGTTTTATGTGCTCAGTTTTTTAAATTTCTGCCTCCACCCCAATGAAAAATTACATTTTTAAAAGTTTATTGACAACATCTCATTGTGGGAACAGTGTCGCTGTTACACCGTGGATTATCCACTGTTTTTGTATAATTCAGTGAGCACCACAAACAAAATTCTATTCACCTCCAATTAATTTACTTTGCAGGGCAACTGGATTCTCGCGAGAATCATAGGATCAATGATCACACGAAAATCTATCTTGTCAGGCTTTAAGTAATGCGTTTGTGTCTAAACCAC